>NJDC01007866.1:61498-80672 GCA_002245475.1 Calephelis virginiensis | reverse complement strand
ACTATATTTTATGTGGTAGAATACAATATTCATTTATTGCGCTATTGTACACAAACATGACAACACGAACATTCGCGCAAGCGCCTTGCGCCATCTTAGGAATTTTCGATCAGGTCACGTGTCCTGATGCGAGTTTAGAAGTTTTTACCCATTCCAAAAAAGTGTGCAACGCCACTAAAGAAGTTTTCACTTCAAAAAATTATGTTGAATTTATAAGGGTTCCAAAGTTTCCCATTCGCCTAACAAACCCTTAAGTGCGAAAACATAGCAATTTAAAGGCTACTATTTATTAGTAGGCTTCATTCTAAGGTTAAAGATATATGCGGCATTAATCCTTTCCATGTAAATGAGCGTAACATCTACATATCATAAATAGTCAAAATCACCACTTTGAGTACGTCTTAGCCAGCTTAGAGTTTCATTGTTTGAATTTCCGTATACATTTACAAGTTCCAGAACAACTATTAAATGAAAATAGCTTTGGATTATAACTTTGGAGCCCAAATCGTTAACAGGTTCATTATGTTAAGCTGACCTGCGGTGTGGGTTTGTTAATCTTATGTTCTGTTATACATCTTCTATTAAAGGTTTCACCCAGAGGAATTGACCCCCGATACTATGACTACGGCTCAGTTTGAAACGATTAACGAAATGATATTCGCTGGTCTCAACGATGTTATAAAGTTGACTATTTTTTTTTTGTATTTTGAATTCGTAAAAACTGTAACACTAACCCACAATTAGGTACATAATAATTGTGGGTTAGTGTCAGGCTAATCCGAATAATATGATGCAGCAGATTTTACTATCGAGAGAGAGGGTTAAGAGAAGCCTGGAGAATACGGCCGAACGGTTATAATGATACGACGAGTGACGGTGCGTACTCGAGTTGCGCTCGGGGCGCGATGATTACGTATGTGTTGCCAGGTTTTCATGTGCGGATGTTTGTAGTACGAAATATCTTATTTGCTTACATCTTACAAAATCCACTGAATCGTTGTTGGAATTGTCGCCTTATTTATGTTTTTTATAATTAAAAGGCATATGAGCTTGTGAACTACCTGATAGACAGTAATTACCACAACTCATACACATCTTCGACAACAAGAGTTAGCATCTAATGCGATGCCAGTCTTTACAAAATGTGACCCTTTTTTTAAAAATCCCTGGGTCAAATTTGTATGGAAAAGCCATGCTAGAGAGGCTCTGTTCAAATAAAGAAGGTGAGCAAAAAAGAAGTGGTTGTAGACGCCCAAGCATCAAGGTGATGAGGGTGAAAACCTTCACCTTGTCTGGTTGTTTGAAGTCAGAATTTTTTGGTTGGATCTTTTTTTATGGTATTAGAAGGCAAACAGGGAGACGGATTTCCTGATGGTAAGAAATTCAAGGCACCTAGAGTCATCATAGGTGGTAATGGCTCGTTGCCAACCTGAGGCCGGAATGTTAGACCTCGAGCAAAAGTAAGTTTACCGGCTACCTTATCCTCCGAACCGGAACACGTCATGACGTTATGGCGGCAGGAATAGGTAAGGCGGTCGTACCAACCCGAGCGAGCTGCTAAACTGTACCACCTAGTCAGATGTCACGGTGTTAGTGACGGTGAGCCTTATCCTCCGAACCGGAACACGTCAACGGCAAGCACGGCAGGAAAAGATAAGGCGGTGGTACCAATCCGGGCGAGTCGCTGCGAAACTCTGCCACCTAGTCAGATATCAAGTTAGTGACGATGAGCCTACGCTCGCCTTTTACAATTATTTAATTTTTGTAAACCATTACTATTATCAAGTGTATTCTACTACACGTTATTCTCCACGATATTAAGAAAGAGGGTACGCCAGGATAGATGCGTTTAGGTATGAGGAACATTGGTTTGCTTCACTACACGTAATTCTCCACGTTATTAAGAAATAGGTACCCTATTTCTTAATAACGTGGATAGATGCCGCAGTGAGATAGATAGGTATCCAGTATTAGGTATCTTTAAAAAACCCTTAGTTTAAAATCTGCAAATCCTAAGAGTAAAAAAACCAAGAATAATGCAACTTAAAGATTTCATTAGTTATATTCTAATACATTTTTCATTAAAAACTAGCACTCCTGGCAAACTTCCTTCCACCGTTTCAGTGTGTGTGGGAAAAAATAAAATATTATTTTGTCTAGTTTCTTTTTTCTCTTTGCCTTATCGGTTAAACCTTCTTTGGACTTCCACAAATAATGTAAAACTAAAATAAGCGAAATGAAGTCAGCTGTCACAAGTTTTAGCGACAATGAGACTATTATTTTAAAAGTTTTCTTTTTCTTTCTTTAGGTTTTGGCAATCTCGTTAGTATTTTGCCATTAGTCAAGTAGAAATTTGCATCAAATTTCATATTTGTTTTATATCAATTATAATTAGTCATCAGTCATAAGTCGTCAGTAAGTCATGTCAGGCTCTTGGGTAAAGCGGTGGCTTTTTTACACAAGCTCATGTAAGGAGATTTGCCGGCAACGAGGAAATATACGATACGCTAATATCCTCATGATTATTTCATTTGTGCACTTTCACTGAACAAAATTGTACAAAACGCCACCAAAATTGACTAATTTCACTCAATTTTAACACGAAATTCAATAATTTAAAACATGTCATGTAATGGTTCAACTGAGTTAATATGTAAAACATGGAAATGGTTTCTGCAAAATCTTACTTATTTTTAAATAACCTTAAAACCGCTTTTAATTGATTCCAGTTTAAAGCATATTAACTCTTGGAAATGGATTCGTTTTATCTTGCAATTTTTACAGGATTCCTCGAAAAAATTTGGTAAATAATTTCAAACAACGAAATAACAGTTGGCAATATATAGCTTATTTGTTACTTATTTTATTTTATTATACTTAACTTGCCATTAATAATACGAAAACAACAAAAAAACCAATGAAGCCGTTCTCTAACAACAATCAAAATTAATCAATTCTGTTTTAATTAGTATTTGACTTTGTAGCGACTAGAACAAGCGTAAGCTCTAGGAATAGTCATTAGAGAAATTAATTAATCAAACTAAAGAACGGTTAATTCAAAAACGTGAATAAATTATCATTTAATTTATGTAACGCGTTTATCCTGAACGTTGTGAGGAATTATTCATAAAGGGGATAGTTCGGTGAGCGTTTTTATTATTCACTGACAATTCTCAACCATATCATCCTCACTGTTGTAACTGTAGTTGCTTTGTGATGTTATTAACCTCTGGGGATTAGGCTATGACATGTTTTTTTTAATCAAATCTGACTACAAGTTTCTAATAACGCAGAAAAAAAAGAATATTTACGTCCATATCCCCGAAAAGGTGGCCAGAAGCACAACTAGGGCACCCGAGACTAGCCGAAAATACTGATTATATGTGAAAACACTATACGTATGCTGTTGATAACAATCAAATTTATTGGAACGAAGTTCTTTATTGCTCGTTGTGAATGGGGGCTAGACGGAAAAAAATTCTTACGAAAATATTGTCACGACACTTTTTGCTGCGTGGTCTAGCGGTTCAGTAGTTGGACTTGACTGCATGAGGTCCCGGGTTCGAATCCCAGGTCGGACAATTTATTTTTCTATTTTTTTTTATTATCATTTTCACATTTTTTTATTTTTTTTATTTTTATTTTTATTTCCTTTTTTTGTTTCATGTTTCTCTGTCTGTCTCTCTCTATAAGAGAGATAGAGATTACTAGAGATTGATAGAGATTGAGAGAGAGAGAGAACTTCGTTCCATCCGGGTGTCCCTTGACACCTCTCACTTTTTTATTAGTTCAAAGTATGACTGTGCACAATGCACAATAGTTCATTCGTTCATTTATTTGTTCTTTCATTTATTTATTCATTCATTCAATCATTCATTCATTGATTATGTGCCATTTGCCTAACGCCCCTACCATAGGACAGCGACGCTCTTGCAACATAATTTATGATGTCTTTAGGCTGTGGTTATCTCTAACTGTTACTTATTTGCTGTCCTTTGCCATAAAGTAGAAAAAAAATTCAAACAACAAAGGATTACGTAACTAACATGAAGCTGTATCAGTACTGGAGGTTGCACTGCTCTGAGTGTAACTTGACCTCAAAGCCCTGATGTCTTATAATTATATAATAAATTATATATTTTATAAGAGAGTGGTATGAGGAGCAATTAACTTTAAACACTCTATTCTTCTAAATATTTAACAATGGAGTAATAACCATTTTCAATTTCAAATGACTCATTTTTGTAATTTTATCAATTATAAGGTCTTTCATATACTTGGGAACTTTATTGTAAAACCATTTACATTGACCCACGAAAAAATGTCTATGTGGAGACGAGATGCACAGCAAGATTATTTTCATTCCTTGTATTGGCACAGTACTGTGGTGTCAACATATTAATAGCCGAATTCCAAGTGCTGTGAAATCCTTTTGCTAGGCTATTCTAACAATAATTACCAGACCTATTATTGTTGAATTAGCTTCCTGTTATCATCATCGTAATATTAATACTAAGCTCTGGCGAATACCAGGATCCGTTTTAAATTTTTTGTAATATTGAAAGGAAAACAAGCACAAGAAATTTTTATTGCGAAGAACCCGCAACAAATATAATTTAAAAATATAGTAATGTTTGCCAATCTGAGCCTAGGATTTTAAGTTTCTATAAATGTATACATATTTTCACGGCTAGTCGCTTACAGTAAGCAGAGAGTATCTAGCGTTTCTATTCTTGTAGACATTCCTCGATACCTCCATATTTATAACTCTAATTATACAAACACGACGGTTTCGGAAACTCTTACTCAATCTTCGCTAAATATTCGAGTGATTTGGTCGTGATATTTCTAGGTCTTATACATCTACTAGCTGACTCAGCAAACTTCGTATCGCTTGACATTAATGCTTCGACAGTAGCGCAGTCTGTCGGATCCGATGTGAAACATTCATAAATAAACAACTACTTATTATTAAAAAATAATTAAAAATACATTTACCAGGAGATCAAATTGTGAATTTAAACCATTTTCGAATTCCCTTGAACGCACACAAAAAGTTTTATCAACATCTGTCAAGCCATCTAGAAGGAGTTCAGTGACAAACACACGAACACAAGAATAATATATAATACATCTAACATCTAATACATTTGCTTTGTAAATCAGTTTAGACCACCTCGTTGGTCCAGGGGTTAGCGTACACGCCTAACGCACCAGCCAACCGCGAGGCTCGGGTTCGATTCCGAAGGCAGACTTTTGTGTGATGAACTTCTAAATGTTTGTATTTACAAGTCTGGGTGTTTACTAAATGTATTCCAGTGACTTATTTAATATTTTTATGTATTATTATCGTTGATTAACAGCCATAACACAAGTATATGATTTGCTTACTTTGGGGTTAGAGCAGTTTGTGTAATTTGTCATAATAATAATAATAAATAATAACAAATATCCCTTGACAAGTTACACAAATTGAATCTAACTCCAAAGTAACCAAATTATATGCTTGTATTATGGGTGTTAGCCAACGATTCTAATTCAAGGAAATACTTAAATAGATATCAGAATAAATTGAATAAACACCCAGACCCAGAAATGCAGACATCTAAATGTTTATCACACAAATGCCTGCCCCCCTTGGCAATCGAACCATCGATGTTGTTAGGCGTGTACGATAACCACTCGACCAACGAGGCAGTCAAATTATTATTAAAAAAAAATCTTATTATTGTTACTATTTTACTGAATATTTACGTAAGTTAGTTTATCGGCTTTTGCAAACACTGATGCTATGTCGACAATAACACAAAACATTGACCGCCTTGTTGGTCGAGTGGCTAGCGTACTCGCCTAACTACATCGACCAACCGCGAGGCTCGGGTTCGATTCCCAACGGGGGCAGGCATTTGTGTGATAAACATTTAGATGTCTGCATTGACTAACACCCATAACACAAGCATATGATTTGCTTACTTTGGGGTAAAAAAAAACATAAAACATTAAAAATGATGAATTCTATCCAACTCCTTGAAAATTCGATATTTCAAATTAGCTAAAGTGGCAGTTTAAAACCGCAAACGGCTTTACACAATTATCGAGTTGGAGAAGTTATCATATTAAACGTTTTGAAACTTCAAATCTTAAACCTGTTCCACTGTTGGAGACTAAACTTGAATTATTGGTCTTGAGTTTTTAAAACAAGAGACAAAATATAATAAACTAGCTGTTTGCTTCTGACTTCGGCAGTATAGAATAGATACGATTTGCATAGTAAATTCCATCCCCTATTATCCCTCGCTTGGGGGTTGATTTAAAAAAAATAACCTGTATTGGAACTCGGGTCTTTAACTGCATGCATATCAAATTTTATCAAAATTGATTCAGTATTTTAGCTACGAAAGAGCAATAGATAGACAAACAATAACCCATTTTTTACCATAATTATTGCCGCTATAACGTCCAACGCTTGTCGTTGACTTGTTCCGGTTTGGAGGGCAAGGTAGCCGGTAAACTTCCTTTTGCTCGAGGCATAACATCCCAGCCTCGGGTTGGCAACGCACCATTACCACCTTCAGTTTCTCTAAGCGGCGTGAACTTACCATCAGGAAATCTGTCAGTTTGTTTGCCTTCCATTATAATAAAAAAAGCAGACAGATGACTGCTGTCAGTCAAAAATCTGTATTTAGGTAAGGCGGCGAATCAAGTTGCTGCAGATCATATCGATATATTTTTCCTAGACCGATAATCTAAGAAATATACGTCGCCTATAGATACCAAAGATGTTAACGATGATTTGTCAATGTGAGCCTAAAATTTTGATACCTTACACAAGGTAACCGACTACCCTGCTCTAAACCTACTAAATAAAACACGACATAGGCAAGCACTGTTATTTACGTTGCAGGGAAGCCTAGTATTGGCAAGGCTATTTTACCTCACCTGATGAATTGCATCGTATTCTGCATTAGTTATATGTTCACTAGGTAGCGATGGGTTTGTCTCATACCCGGCCTATAATGTACAGATTGAACACGTTTAAAACACTACTAACTCATAAAATTGACATAATATAATTATTAGTAAAATGTATAAACATTGCACACTTTCTATTTTTCAATTATAGAGGGTGTCTGACTAGGTGAAACTCCATTCGTAATTATTAATACATTTTCACTTTATTGATAGATAAAGTAGAGCGTAGAATAAAACAATATGTAGGTATACCTCAGGTAAACATGGTAGCTTATGGTAGTTAGGGTTAAACCTAATTATATTTTAAAATTTTGTTCAAACATTAAAACATGATATGTTATAAATCTCAATAATAAATTTGTATAATTTTAAAGATATTTGCACACCACAATGTAGTAGAACATGTTGGTATTAACAAATATCTTTTGTAACAGCTTTTAACACACATTTTTAGCATATAAATAAATTTTATTTTTCATTTTTTAAATAATTAAACTAGTTGTAATATAAATAATTGGCTTGGTAGTTAAAGTGTGTGTAATTAAATAATATTTTTTTATTAATATTAAAATATTTCCACACCAAAATATGGTAGAATATGTAATACGTTAAATATTTTTGTAACATCTCATTTACACACATATTCTGCAAATAAATAATTTTCTTTCTTTCTTTCAAGATCAGCGACTATAGAATCTCACTGGTAATTAGGCCGCTGACTTATACCACAAACATTTGTATTCTTGTCACACTAAGACATAATCTGACTGGTGCAAATAACTAGTAAACTAGTGTTTGAGGCGACACTCAGTGGAATGGGTTGTTTCAAATTGTTCGGAAGCTACGTTTCTGTTTGATTGAGTTTGTGTCGGCCTGAGGATTGAGTGACAAATTCCACGAATAAATACCGACACCGCAGACCGGATACAGTCGGATATAACCGGAATTTTTGTATTTTATCTCAAAGAAAATGGCAAACGTCCTTCTCGTCCTTTGTCTTCGTGAACGCGACCTCAAACAATTCACATAATAGTGACATTCCACGATCGCTCGAGTTTTATCTGAGGGTTGTGTTGTGTATCCAAAATAGGAGTGTTTGTATAAAAAGAATAATGAATGTAGAGAAAGCTGTAGAATGGTTGGCAAAGCTCGTGATATGTGATATCGATCGTCTCTGCCTATCACGTTAGGGATATGGCGTGAAAACAAATGTATATATGTATATATGACCTTCAACAATTACTTGTTTCATAAAACTAGTGGTCGCCCATTGGTCGAAATTCAACCATTTTAATATTTTAGTATCCAAATTTTAATATGCTTTGTTTCCTGAATAGTTAGTGCGCCATCTGTGATCTTTTATCGTCAACATCAATATATGTGTCATCAATGTGTGTGTCAAATGCATGGTAGTGTGGGTAATATTTTTTTTATTGATTTAACGTACTTTATAAGCATTATTATTGAAAAATATAAGCGTTAAATATAAACTATAATTGTGCCAAGTGCCAGTTTACTCTTGAACCTCGATTCATGAAATATTGAAAATTAGAATCGAGCATGTCATTTTAAGTACTCTTGAAAAAAATACTGGCGAATTATTAACATTTAAGCAATTAACACACGACACCGCGCTATGCTGCGATAGGCGGTGAAATACCTAACATACTAACTCTGCTTGTCTGCGCGGTCGGACGGTGTTCTCGCCGCAACCGCACCTCCGCACTGTTGTCCGCACGGAGAGGCGGTACATAACACACGGGGCACAGCAAAACTGCGCGGATCGTCGCAGGTGCAGGTACCTATTTTATATGATACCATGAATGTCTCATTTAGAGTTCTGAATGAATGAATACAATATATACTCCATAAAAGCTTATTTTTGCTACTACTTCTGTGTTCATTTAAGAAAAGAGAGGAAACTGGTCACAACTGCGTTAAACCATCCGCGCCGACAGGTGCGTAAACCTGGCGCGTAATTCGGAACGGAAGATCCGTTACGAAATCCGCTTTTTCACTTCCGCCCGACGCAGCGGCCAGCAGTGCCGTTTGATAATCGCCTTAAGTAATAGTAAATTATTTATCAATAAATTTTTTTATCGGATTCGTTGAAATTATTTGTAGCTGAATGTTAATAATCCGCTAGTAATGTGTTCAAAAGTGCATAACATAGCATAAACGATTTCAATTTCCAATTCCCATGATATCGAGATTCAAGAATAACTCTACAGTTCTGGGTGGCACCAGCCCAGAGTTTTATTTATTTATTTATTTATTTATTTAACGACTCTTTTATTTACATTTTAAAATTGTCTGTAAGCTTTTATAGTTTGTCTGGAAAATGAACCATTAACACAAACTGATTTTAAATATACTATAAAAAAAAGTATAATATTACAAAAATATGCATTTAAATAAAGCATAGTTCATTACTAATAAGTAGGCTATAATGGGTATACATGACAGTCTTAATATCTGTAATTAAAATGAGAAGCATGCAAGCGTTAAAAACCGGTTTTGTGATTGGATTGGGTATTTAAGCATTCCTAATCACTTATGCATGCAGCATGCTCCAGAAAAGATAAATAAATAAATATCCATGGACAAGTCATACAAATTAAATCTAACCCCAAAGTAAGCAAATTATATGCTTGTGTTATGGGTCAACGATACTAATACATAGAGATACTTAAATATGTACCAGAATAACTCTAATAAACACCCAGACATAGAAATGAAGACATCTAAATATTCATCACTCAAATGCCTGGCCCCGTCGGGAATCGAATCCGAGTCTCACTGTTGGTCGATGTAGTTAGGCGTGTATGCTAGCCACTCGACCAACGTTCGTATTTGTAACTTCTAAAAAAAGTATAAGCTTTTTGTTGTATTTCCCGTAGTCGGAAGATGGTTTAAAAATCACTCAACACTGCTAAAAAAAGATATCACTTCCAAATTAATTCAATTGTGATATTAAACTCCACGGACGCTGGAAATTTTGCAACATTATACGCGAGAAAACTGAAAAGCGCTAAAATTTGTAACTAAATATACAGAATAAAATGCATTTCCCAGACCAATTCAGCGATAAACTGCAGGTAAAGTTTCGTTGCGCTTTGAGGGTCCAAAAATTTCAAAACCAGCCGAAACTTTCGCATTGTATAGATGTCAGTTTGCAGGATGTCTATTGTTGAAAGCGCTTTTAGTTATGAAAAATGTTCAGCTTTATTATGCAGCGATTGAACAAAAGCGCTGAATATGCATTTCATTTGCTTGTTTGCTTGTTTAGGAATTTAGCTTCAGGACAATTTAAAAGTGGCTGAATGACTTACAAATGAATGGAAAGACTAAGAAAACTAGCTTTGGTCTTAGTTTCCTCCGAATAACTAGAATTGAAGATTTTTCTGCTAGTAAATTAAATAAATTTTGTAGTTTTTCTTGATAATTAAACTAACAGACAAAAACCTGCCATCGGCAAATCCAGGATTCAAGACTTACGGTTCCATCTGTTAATTGTCCAAAGATTACCAGTATTTTGTACTGTCATGAAATCTACCAACATGTAGCAATAACAAATCATTAATATGCAGCAAGCAAAATATAACTATATGCGCGATTGATACCAAGAATGCAAAATACAGGGAGCTGCTTGTGCCAATTTAAAATGTTTAGTATTGTTTCCCATAGAACATAGTCTCTGTCGAGGAGTGCAAACTTAAGTCTTCCCAAGGGCTTTTTACGACGCTGTTAAAATAATCTAAAAATATCTTTAATTAATGATTATTATATAAATTGCTCATAAAATTCAGCTCTCAAGCGATAAAAAGAAATAAAAATGGGCTAATGGTCAAAGAGAAAACATGAATAAAATAAAGCAATTAAAAAATAATTACTCGCTTAAATTGTATTCGATTATAGCAAAAGGCCCGCCCGCGGCGTTCAGTCGGTCGCACGAAATGTTTACGGACCCGTCTTTATATCCTTTAATGTGAACAAATCTCTGAAAATGCTATCATACAAACCGGACCGATCATCTGTAACGACCGATTTGATATTGGGGGCTTATTCTCAAATATCTAGTAGAGTCGAGATATTAAATAAAAATTTGCACTTTAGCTTTCGTTTACGGAATATACGTAATTGTAATTCTCATTATGTAATTCTTAAGCAACACTGATTTTTGACAAATTCACATAGCGGTAAGTTAGTCAATTATTTTTGATGATTAATTAAAGATTTTGTTAAAAATAAAAAAAAATAGTTTAAACAGCAGGAGACATAATTAAAAAAATATCGAATTAAATTTTGTAAGTTTCAAAAATTGTAATAAAATGAAGTAATCATGAAAATAGATAAAACCATAATTGACATTCCTGTATTTTTTATCCTTCATATTTAGAATTTCAACTAAATGTTCATATTTTACATCTTAAATAACATGTCTAAACAAAGTATCTTCACGCCCATATACCCAAACGGTAGGCAGAGGCACAACCAGCACAACTAGGCGAAGACAATAAGTCCCACAATGTTATAGGTGGCAAGCCTATCGCCAACCGGGCACATATCCAATCCCGAGCAACGTTCGTTTTTATCAGAAAATTGTAAAAACCCAAATTTGTTTTTGTTGCCCGACCCGCGATTCGAACCCAGGAACTCATGCTGTCAAGTCCAAAAAATGAACCGCTAGACCACAGAGGCGACAATAACATGTCTACTTTTAATCAATCCATTGAATTCGCATGATCAAATGAAAATCAGTGATAACGATGATTTTAAATGAAAAAAATACATATAATTGGTTTACAAATGACGGTGAAAACAATTATCACACAAATTATAGGAGTCATCTCCTTTTTGAAGTCTGTTAAAAATCAAATATCAATCACATATGTGACAAATTAGAGTATGCTATTATCGTGTGATTTGAGAATATGCCGTATATAATGCCCCTACATAAATTATTCCAACCTTTTTTCCGTTTAAGAGGACATGGGGAAATTATAAAAAGTATGATTGAAAACATGTCCTTAAACTTTTTTTCGAATACATTTAAATCTAAAAAATTGCTTTTTTATAAGTAGAAATGTTCGAAAAGGTTGAGAACTTAAAATGACGACGTCAAATGTTTAATAAGAACACTTGAAAGGGCTTGGGTTCATAAGCAAAATCTGTTGTATTTATGCCAAAACAAATATATAGTGCTAGCTATGACCCGCGATTTCATTTGCATTCTTTTATGTTTTTGCTGTTTCACAGAAACCACTTAGGGCTTAGGCTATTAGTATAACATTATTCTGTTTATATCCTTACCAGGACTCTTAAGAGCAATATTAATAAGATGTCACGCTACTCGTTCCAGTAAATTAACCTTGTGTTGATCCTGGGCACTAAAGATATTTTTTTTCTTTTGTGATATACGATTCAAAGACGATTTTTCTAATGGTAAGAGAAAACTTCAAATTGTAAACACTAGAGATGTTACAGATGTGTCGCTTTCCTGTGGCCCGGCTATTAGGCCTAATGTTAAAGTCTACCGGAGGTGAGGAGGAGAAGGAGAGGACTCTAGATCGGAACATGTTAGACCAATTGCTTTTCTAGTAGCAGCTTTTAGGTAGGCACTATTTCGTTTGTACAGTAACAGTACTACTACTACAAAGTATTTTGAAGGGTCAGGTATTTGTTTTTCTTACTGTAGCTAGGATCTGTAAGAATGGTATGTTGCAAAAACTAAATTTGTATCAGTGCTTTGTTTATTATATATATCTGCCACAATTCCATTTATCTATCGTTTTGAAATTTGTATCCCCTTTGTGGTGTAGCAGTTCAGTGTTGGTTTTGACTCCATGAGGTCCTAGGCTTGGACCCCGCGTCTGCCAAAATGAAATGTGTTTTTTATTATTTTATAATACAAAAAACAACGTTGAGCGAAATTGGAATTGTGCCCGCTTGGCAATAGGTTTATCGTCTATGTCATAGCTGGAGAATGTGTCTTCGGTAGTCGTGGGTACCTTATTTGTGCCGCTACCTACTAGGTCAGGGATATGCGCGTAAACACACTTTTTAATAAATTTCCCTGCGCATTCGATTTTTTTTTATTGCAAACCCAATATCTTAAAATGTCTTATACGTTGTAGTGTTTTATTTTTAATTATCGGTTATTCCTGTATTCGCACAGGTGGCCGAACTTCTATTTTTTTTCTATTAGGGTCGTTTCGCCAGATCGCGTCCACTTAGTGGAGTTTGCAGGTTTGAGGTAAAATACAAAAATGTTCTGGATCTAGTTTTGAATTAACTAATATTGTAACCCATCTGTAGTATAGTCTATTTTAGGATGAAGCTAATTTTTAGCCAAAATGTCTTGTGATTATTTTTTGATAAATAAAATAACCGAAATAAGACAAAACAAAAATTACAAAAAGTTTTAGTTTCCTTCAATTTTTTTCCTAACTATTATTGCCTATCGTGTTCCCTCTTTCATTCTTGATATGCTCTTTATCTTTATTATTTTCTAATGAAAACATTGTCACCTGTCACAGAACATGTGCCCAGTTGGCAATAGGTTTGCCACCTATCGCATTGTGGAACTAAGTATCTTAGGCTAATCGTGCGTGCCCTAGTTGCACCTTTGTCGACTTCTTTGTGGAATACGAGCCTAAATATACTTACACAATTATCTTTATGTAGTTAAAATGTATCATACAGCTGCTTGTTAGTAAGTGGAAGAAGGCAGAATAAGTTCAATGCGCTTGTTCCCTTCCGGAGCGGTGGTGGGTACTAGTCCCGATGGGATGATACAATGCACTCTACCGACTACCATCTATCTATAACTGTCTGATTTAATTTTATAAAACAGTTACGTAAGAATTAGTATTTAAATAAACAAGTGGACGCAATTTCGACATCTATATCTTTTTCTATTACTATAATTAAGTGGACGCCATTTGGCTATTGTAATAAGCATAATAATAATGGTAAAAATAAATTAAAACCCCGTCCTTATGACATATTTCTGTACATTAAAATAAAGGATCAAGTTAGAAATACAAAGATCAATTCGCGTCTACTCTGGACGCAAACTAGCTAATTCTTAATATTGGTATACCAGTTCGCGTCCACCTCATTTTAACTTTTAAAAATACAAAGGTCAAATTTAAATTTCAAGGTCTAGAAACAAATACAATCTTTAATTAAACTTAACACATTGAAAAAATACGTATGAAGCGCGCGCCGGTTCACTATTTTTTTACTAAAATTATGAATATTTACACAACTTTTTTATAGGTATGATAAATTATTTTCTTAAAACAGGAAAAAATGCGAACAGTTCTTTTGTCTGTGTATGTATGTTCCTAATATATTGTATAAAAGGCAGAAACAACTTTTCATTTCCCTAATTTGTTAGTACACCTATTTTTAAGAATTTTTTAAATGGTGTCTGCAAAATGGACGCGAGCTGAGGGGTGGACGCGAACAGGCGAGCATACTCTACTAACCAAGACGTTTCCCTCACGAGTAAATATTGAAATGTTTAAATTAAGCTCTTTATTTGGCAGTTAAAGAAAATCCGTACTGCTTTTAGTAAAAAACTACGATAACCTAGTAAACAAACATAAATCTAAATTATACTTGTAATTTATGTGTGTTTGAAGGGTACGCGGCAGATAAAATTACTGCACGGATTTTCCAATCAACTAAATTGGCACAGAAGAAAGCTTCTTTATTTTATTGGATTGTTTTTTGTGATAGTAGAGGAGCTCAAGAGGAGGATCTGGAGTATTACTGGAGCGCGTCAGATTATGAATAGGACACTCTGCACCAATATTAAACAGGAGTTTAGAAATGTCTACAACATGTAAAATCTCAATGTGGTAGTAGGGTAGTCAGCCTAATATTTTTACATGCGTATTTAGTGATGGTTTAATGTATCTCCCATATCATGATTATTGATTACCTAATTGATTAATTGTATTAGCATTACCATTCGTATTATCTCTATTATGTGCATTATCATTAGGTGATGTTACATTATTTCCAGCAACATGTTGGCTGATATTTTTTTAATAAGAATGCTGTTCATGCCTGTTATCAGCGTATAAACAAACATGTGTGTATTTTTGAGTGTTTATTAAATTTATTCTGGTATCTATTTAATTATTTCTATGTATTAATATCGTTGACTAACACCCATAACACAAGAATATAAGTTTCTTACTATGGGGCTCGATTCAATTTGTGTGACTTGTCCAGAAATTTTATTCTATTTATTTTATTAAATCATGATCTAATTTTCTCGAGTTACTCTCAAAATCTCCATCTTGAGCTCCCCTACTATACCAAATATTGGCAGATTTAAGTTCTATTGTGTTTAAATCGTTGAAATAATGGAGACTTTTATTTTATTTTTTTATGTTACAGGAAGGCAAACAAGCAGAGGGATTTCCTGATGGTTAGAAATTCACGCCACCTAGAGACACCAAAGGTGGTAAGGGTGCATTGCCAACCTGAGGTCGGGATGTTAGGCCTCGAGCAAAAGTAAGTTTACCGGCTACCTCACGCTCCGAACCGGTACACGTCATGACGTTATGGTGGCAGGAATAGGTAAGTCAGTGGTACCAATTCTGGCAGGTCGCTGCAAAACTCTACCACCTAGTCAGATGTCACGGTGTTGCTGGTTGGCGATAGGCTGGTAACCTATTACAATATTGGACTTAGTGTTTTCGGCTAGTCGTGGGTGCAACAAGTGCACACTAGCATATAATTTGTTTTCTTTGGAGTTAGATTCAGTACATGTAACTTGTTCATGAACATTTATTTATTCAGAACATAAGAATTTTGACAATTTTAATTTTAATTGAAGTAGCTTATGGACGAAATTATAACGTATAATTGAACTCGTTTATTTGATATTTTCCATGGTCGGCGCTTGGCTAAACTTCCAAATATTCATATTCTTAAACTTAAACATTGTACTACTTAAATTAGTATAAGTTCTAGCCCTGATGATGCTGTCATAAGCAAAACCGGTAGGCTATTTATAAAATAATAAATTATAAGCGAGACGTAAAACAGTACAAATGTTTCTTTATTTAAAAATATGAACTCGTTTACACGGAATTTAGTTTTACTTAACTCGGTTTTCAATATAATCAGTGAAATCAGCCCTTAGTTGCAAGTTTTGACACATGTTAAGCCTTACTAATTGTAAAAGTAGACTCAAGCAGTGCTAATTAAATCGAAAATAACTTTCACTCTTCTTGCAAAATTAATTAAATAGTCAAGGCGGAAATAGGAAATAAAAGTTTCGAAGTTCTTACAAAGTGTAATTGCAATTGTGAAGTTGTTATTGCCGCGACAATGGGGACTTTTGGATAGAATGTTTCAAGTGAGTTTGGATTGTTCTAGAACAATAGAATTAGGGATATTGATTGCTTACTGAAAATTTAATTGTTTGATTTATTCAAAATAATGACGGAAATCCGTTTATGTAATTCGAATTCTCTTTAGAACTTTACATTGCTTGCCTAAATGTATTTTATAAATTTTCTTATAAAAACAAAGTTGCTCAGGATTTGACGAAGGTCATGGTTGACGATAAGGTAGCCAACTAATACATTGCGGGACTATACTACCTATGGGTAATCGTGGAAGTCTTTTTATTATGATAATGAAATGCAAATTGAGTAGTTTCGGAGCCTATTCATTTCGAACAAACAAACATAATGTCACACCTTTCCTCTTTATAATATTAGTATAAGTTAAAATACTGTTTTATTTGACAAAAAAAAATTTACCTTAGAAAATAAGTAAGGTAAAACCTGCGACTTCAAATTTTTTAAGTCAGCTAAGATATCTTAAAAAACCTTTTTTCGGATAATCAAATTTAAAAGAGAACAACCGAAAGGCAATAAAAAAGTGTCATTACACTTTGTTTATTCCGTAAAATATTGTAACGAATATCTGAACAAGTCTTCTACTGACTACTTTTTATGGGAACTAGCTGTTCCGGTCAACTTCATTTCACCCGTTCCGTTTAAATGAAAAAAATTAAAATGTTGTTTTTCCTAGTTTCCTCGCAATTCAATGAAATAAAAAGTATCGTATGTCTTTCTCCTAGCTCAATGCTACCTCTCCATTAATTTTCTTTTAAATCGGTTTAGCCGTTCTTGAGTTATAAATAGTGTAACTCACAAGACTTTCTTTTATGTATATAGATTGGCATATTTTAATTTCCCGATAAACACTTTTTACGCAGTAATGTTACGATGTCATCGTCTACTAGATAAATAGGTTTTTGAATACCTCCAATCAACCAACGAGGCGGTCATTATTAATTCACATATATAATTATTTAAACAAATCTGAAAGTAATGGCAATTATACATGAAATATACCTTTACAGAACATTGACCAAACTTACGTTAGATAAAGTTTACGACCTTAAACTGTCGTTGGGTACGTGAGGAATCGGGAAGGGTTAGGGTTTTATGTTCACAGGCTGGCACGGGCCCTGATGGGCTTTGTACACGAAGAGCTGGCGTCGTAAAATATTGTCGAGCTACGCAATAACTCTGGATATGGTAATGGAAAACTATTTTGGAGGATTTTTATTGATAGATTGCTTATATAATATAAGTAGAAATACTTATGTTATTTTTATATGTCATTATTCATTAATATAAAAACTCTGCGACTGGTAATTCCTGATATAATAGAAAATTATAAAATAAAACAAATCCTTAAATTTGAAGAAACATTTCGACATATTTTAAGAAGAAGTAGAAGAAGTATCTTCACACCCATATCCCCGAAGAGGTAGGCAGAGGTACAACCAAGGCACCCACGACTAGCCGGAAGACACTAAGTCCCACAATGTGATAGGTGACAAGCCTATCGCCAACCGGGCACATTTCCAATCCCGACCAACATTTTTTTTTATTAGAAAATTGGAAAAATCCAATTTTTTTTATGTTGGCCGACCCGGGATTTGAACCCGGGACCTCATGCAGTCAAGTCCAACACCCGGATTGCTAGACCACAGAGGCGATTAGACATATTTTAAAGACAGAAAAAACTTCGCCCAATGCTGGATTTGAACCAGTACCCTTTCCAATGCTCTCACCATTTGAGATACTGAGAATTCTAATCCTGTGGTGAAGTTTTTTATTCTTTTCTTCACCGTCAACGCAGTTATGTCCTAAAGATACACAGTTCGGAGTACCTACTAAACTAAGTCATCGTTACAGATAAAACTCACATTTATGCCATAATTTTCGTTTGTCTCAAGGTAGTTTTATTTTATCACTAGCCCTGTGCTTGGATTAAATTTCTATAAATTTTAAATAAAGAAAAAACGTTTTGAACTTAAATTGATAGATTTTTTTAATACTCGTGGATATGTTACACAAATTGAATCTAATCGATTTTATTGAAAGCTTGTGTGATCGAGATAGCTCTTCGCTATATTACAGAATAATTATATTAGTGAGTACCTATTTAACATCACTTTAATACGGTCATAATTATTATGTTTCAGAATCAGAATCAGAATCAGAAAAATCTTTATTCACTTGAACCATACAATTGGTATTTGTGCGCGTCGACATTTTTTTTAAACTACCACCGGATCGGAATCGCAGCCTCGAAAAAACTGGCGAAAGAAACTCAGCGGGCTTGTCTTTTTCCAATAATAATAATTACAATATAAACTAGATTGACAATCTTACTTTAACTCAAATAAAAGGTACAACTAATCACATCACAAATTGTAGTAGGAGATTGAAACCTCTATCCCCAATCATGTTCATCTTCCAAATACTTTCAGACAGTATAAAAGCCTTTTTGACATAATTTTGCTTTTATACATTTTTTAAACTTATTTAAAGGTCTCTAATACCAATGGACAGCTTATTGTAGAAACATACCCATTGACCGCAAAAAGGATTTACTAATTTTATGGAGACATTTTATGAAATTTTATGGAGTTTGAATAACATATTCAATGATCGCTGTCAAAGCTTTTGATTGTTAAAGTTTACGGCGTCAAAAATTTGTTCTATATGTGAGAAATCGGGATGGGTTAGGGTTTTATGATCCTAGGCTGACGCAAAGCTCTTATATGCTTTATACACGAAGAGCTTGTGCTACAAAATATTTCCAAACGAAACAAAGGCACCGATTCTGACACACATTGTCGAAACCA
>NJDC01007866.1:47768-61024 GCA_002245475.1 Calephelis virginiensis | reverse complement strand
CTCCTCCTAAAAAATTTTCAAAACCGAAAGAGAATTAGCAATTGTTCTATCCGGTCACGTTTAACGCCCAAGAAACATCCATTGTTATATAAATGAGTATGTATATATATACATACAGTAGGTTAAAACATAGCGAGCAACTTAATAAACAAGGTGGAACAAGATATGTGCCTGTGCAAGGAAACAGGCGACTCTCCTGATAACAAAAAACGTAGTTGTTAAGTTTAGCTAGCTCTTGAATTATCAAAACCAGCAATTATGAAAACGAGCTTTATTTAACGATATATTTTATTGTTTTATGAGCAAAGTTATCAGAGCACTAGACGAAATAGGATATAACTCTCAGTTTATTGCTGTAATGATGCTATCGTAAAATTTCTAGGAATAAATAAAATATTTTAAAGCTGAGAAAATAACATTTTTACGTTAAAATCTAGCTAACACCCTTGAATTAACGGCATGGCATTCTTCCTGACATAGTAACAGTGTTAACCATTATCATGTTCCGTTATCGAGAAAAGGGTGGGTAAAAGCATCTTTTTCAGGTTATTTTCCTTGCTTTTTTTCTCTGTTGTCATAATCTTACAAAAATACTAATAATTACGCTGTCATTATAATCATTATTATTGAATACTATTATCGTTATTATTGCTTCTATGGACTAGTAGTCAGGTATTGAGATTGACTATATGAGGTTTAGGGTTCTTTTCCATGATTAGGCAACTTTAAACATGTTTTATTTATTTATAATGTAAACAATGTAGCTTGTGACTGGGTAAGTGCCGGTATGACGAAAGGTTTGCTACCTAGTATATTGTAGAATCCATCTTCGGCTAATCATGGGTATCCTGATTGGACCTCTGCCAACCTCTTCAGGGAGAGAGCTCGGCAGCGACATCGACTTCAAACCTGCTTCAAACCTGTTAGTAAATGGCACATATAAATAATTAGTAGTACATAATTAATATCATATCTTTATTATTTTTTACTTTTTAGTTTTGAAGTTGATTGTTTAACGTAGTCATTTTTATAAAAAAATTAACTACTTATTTTCGGTTTTTTCATCACATTGTAATAAAAACATCTCATTGTAAAGAGTATGTACTTTACTGCGTGTTTATCTATTTATATTTTAAGCGGTAAAAGTATCGCAATGAAGTTGGATATTTTGCTTGTTTACTGTACCTCAGCTTACCAGTCCGGAGATTCAAGCGTGATGATACTTAGAATTGAATTTCCTAATATTCAATAACACTTGGGAAATGTATTTTTCGAGGAGACGGTTTAAACACTTCCCCGGACTTGTCGATCTATATAACAAGAAGACGGCTATTGGAATTCCTGCACCTGTTAACAACATGCCTGAAACGCAACTATTGTTCTCCTAAACTTCCTCGCCATTTTCTTTTTCAATTTCCGTAGTACTGAGCGGGATAAAATATTAAATGTATGCTAAAATTTACTTTAAAAACGGAATTGTATTTTATATTTTCAATATGTTACTGAAAGTACATTTTCAAATCTATGCGATCACTTAAACTTAATTTGGGTTGGCCGGAAGAACTTTCTTTAGTTAGAGATAAGCTCGGCTATTGTGCTTTTTTGCTTCTCATATATTATGTGTATTTTTTTGTTTTTTGTGTGCAATAAAGTGTTTAATAAATAAATTATTTGTTATTATTTATATAAAAATTAATCCCTAGTTTTCTAGGCCATC
The DNA here is from genome assembly GCA_002245475.1 of Calephelis virginiensis. Taxonomy (NCBI): domain Eukaryota; kingdom Metazoa; phylum Arthropoda; class Insecta; order Lepidoptera; family Riodinidae; genus Calephelis; species Calephelis virginiensis. The sequence continues at coordinate 59,307 of NJDC01007866.1, read as the reverse complement.
ACGGCAGATGGACCAATTTCGCTAATTCGTAATCTTGTTGTCTGTAGAAGGTTCAGTAAAAAAAAAGAACATTCTTTGTAAAGACAGGACAATATTTTTTCTCGGCTCAATTAGTTATTTATATATTAAGAAGACGCTTGCACGTTTTCATTTAAGTTGTTTTTTTTTTATTTTAATTGAATATAAAAGAAATTTGAGAAAAGAACATATTAACTTAGCTATATATAGCTAATATGCTTTAAAAGCAAATATCCAATTTCACAAAGTAATATGTCAGAAACATTGAACTCACATCTAATTACCTAAGTTTTGAAAAAAAAATTAAATCTGTAACCGGCGATTCTCTAACTTTAAAACTTTAATGTAGAGCGACCACATATCATTTTGACATATTTCAACAGACTCAAAAATAAACTATTTCATTAATTCGACTGTATGTAGTTTGTATGTATGTATATTAATTAATTAAGAACATAATATTTAATCTCATTTCAAGTAAGTGTAAAATTTGTGCAAAAAATAAGATAAATAGATATGTACTTAAATTCTAAGATATTCATTTTAATTGTATTAAATCAATTTATTATTTATACTGACTGCAAATTAGTTTATTTGTATTAATTTTACAATTGTACGCCTTATAGGCAGAATATAGAGCTCAAACCAAATTTGTTAACAACTAGCTATGTACCTATATTCAAACAATAAATGAACAATGAATTGTATGTCTGGTATGAGATTATTGGGCCAGTGATGAACACATTTGATAAGTATTTTTTCCGAAAAGTAGATTATGATTCCGAGATGGACCCATGTAAATCTTAAGAAGATCTGACAAGTAGTATTATTAATTATGACTTCAAACTTACAAGACGTACATATTTATCTTCACACTAATTTTCTTAATGAGCAGACATAAAGTATCGAGACAAGACGAATAAACCATATTAATGAATATTTAGGACCACTAATGACCTGCCTGCCTGAAGCGTCAGTTTTTTATAGATAATAATATGAACATGACTATGTTGTAATTTTTAGGACAGATTGCCGCCTACGTATAACCGCCTCAGCCTTTTTTGTTACCATGACAATATCATAGTTGCTCCTTTCTTTTTTCGATTCAGGCTCTGTGTTCTTTCGAGAAGCTCTTAAAACATGAAAACTGTTACGCAAGAGATATCATCCCAACGTCAATTTGGTAACCATAAAATTCCTTTGAACCTTATAAATGTGATACTCTAGTTTATTCATTTATTCTTCCTTATAAATGTATCATTTTTATTGAATTCTTTGTTGTAGGAAATTTTATATATAACACGAGTTGAACGATATATAAAAGTAGATCAAAGCCAACTCACATTTCTCATTTTCCTCAAAATAAATAACTGTGAACAAAGGCGATGTTTTACGTCGCTGCACAACAACTAAACAACTAAACATTTTTTTATGTTAGAGGTCAGCGAACAATTACACGGCTCTTCAGATAGTGTAGATAACCAGGGCCCATTGGGAACGTGTACGACAATAGCTCCACTTTGTAAACGCAACTTAAGGGGAGTATGTCAAATGGTAGATGATAGCTGTATTATATTTTTTGTAAAATAAAATATAATAGAAAGATTATAAATAGTATTTTTATAGATATTTGTTAAAACCAATTAAAGGGAAAGGGAAATTAAAGAGTGTAAAACATGAAATAAGCTTCTGAATTAAATAAATTCAGAAAATGGTAATTCAGTTTTAATTTTCATTGATTATATTAGATGCTAGTTAATTGAAACTGTACATTTCGTCATAGTTGATTTTAAGTATCTCTACGTCCATATCCCCAAAGGGTTAGGCAGAGGCATAATCAGGCCACCCATGGCTAGCCTAAGACACTAAGTCCCACAATGTGATAGGTGGCAAGCCTATCCCCAACCAGGCACATATCTAGTCCCGAGCAACGTTAATTTCATAAGAAAATTGAAAATACAAATTTTCTAAATTTTTTGTTGACCAATCCGGGGATAGAAACTGGAACCTCAAGAAGTCAAGTCCAACACCGGACCGCTAGACCACAGAGGCGATCAAATTAACAGATCCTAGTTAATTTTGTTAGTGAAAATTCGTAATAACTGAATAAGTAGCAGTTTATAGTCGTGTATTGTTATCAATATATCAGCAAATTCGCGGTTTATTGTTTCACCAGACAGTTGGACTTTCACTAAGCAAAGCAACCTAAAAGTGATCTTGAAACGATTTTTGTTTGTACAACAGCTTTCAGATTTTTATTGGATTAGTAGAATTTTGAACCCCTGTGAAATGTTAAATATTTGTCGTCAGGTTTTGGATACCATGGCGATACATCAATAACAATAAACAATAATTCCATAATTAGTAAACATCTTATAATATTTAAGGGTCCAACATCACTTACTTTTACTTTTTAACAACTGTTACCCGTTTGATTCTTTGATCTATTTTTCAGGTGGCGGTGGCTTTGAGAAAAACATAAAATGTACACTGACTGTCTACCCTATAATTTACGGAGTCTAGTTTTTTTTTAACATAAAGATAAAAACAAACCAGAATAATAACCCATTTTCAAAACAACGTTTGATTATCAAATTTCACTAACCCCTTTTGTTACACATTTCTGCCGCAGCGTGCGCTGCGATCGTTTACTCTGTCTCTTCCATACACCTTGCTAGTACTTAATAGACACCATAGATATCACAGAAGCTTCGTTGTCCTGAGGCAGGGATGGAAGGCCATACGTTTCGTGTATTTTATAATAAATCGTGTACAATAAAAAACATGCACAAGGATTGCTCTAGCATTATTTAAAAAAAAAGTATCTTCACGACCATATCCCCGAAGAGAGAGGCAGAGGCACAACCAGGGCATCCACTACTAGCCGAAGATACAGTGCCACAATGTGATAGGTGGCAAGCCTATCGCCAACCGCGCACATATCCAATCCCAAGTTACATTTTTATTAGAAAATTGGAACAACTTAATTTTCTTGTTGTTGCCCGACCGATTGTTAAAACCCGGGACCTCATGCAGTCAAGTCCAGCAACTGAACCGCTAGACTACAAAGGCTACATTAGCATTATTTTCTGATGCAAAACTTCAAATTATAAAATAAAAGACAAAAAATCAATATAAAACTTGATAGAAAAAAAAAATGTTGTCAATATTAAGACATAATCTTTCAAGCGCTTGAAGATCTTTCAGCAGATAACGCGAAACTATTACTTGAATATTGCTTGAAGAGCTGTTACTACGTATTTAATGCAGAGGCTGGACTGACCTCAATGTCTGCCGCCCATTTGCAAGGCAATCCTGATATCAGTTACATCCGCACTTAATGAATAATTCATTCTACAAAATGGGCGACATGACTTAGATACCGATTGCCTTTATAATGTTAAAATAGTTTGTCATGAAGATTACTTGGTCTGGATTTTTCATAAAAGAGGGCTTGGGATTTTTTGACTTATTATTGAAATGAAAACTTCTTTAGCGGCGTTGCGCACTTTTTTTGGAATGTGTAAAACCTTCTAAACCCGCGTCAGGACACGTGAACTGATCGAAAATCCGTAAGACGTGCAGGGCGCTGGCACGAATAAGACAGCGCGGGCGCAGGGCGCTTGCGCGTATGTCTGTGTTGTCATGTTTGTGTACGATAGCGCAATAAATGAATATTGTATTCTACCACATAAAATATAGTACTTACATACTGAAAGCAATTCGTGCAAAGTTATTCCCTAACCATTCCAAAATATCAAAAATGCACAACGTTAATATTCAAGTTTTCACTTCTGCCGGCAATCCCGGAGTGCAACCTATCTTTTTTTACAACAAAATAGTAATCTCCGTGTTGGTCCAGGTCCGCTGAGTAGAATAGACCTGTCTTTTAGCAGCTTATAAGAAGTTAGCACTGGCTAAAATATAGATCAATACCAACAGGACCATTAATTGTTGAATGCTGTGTAGCAACTATTTTTTTATGATTTTGAATTGCAAACAACGGATTTCCTGATGTTAAGAAATTCCCGCCGCCTAGAAACACCAAAGATGAAAATGGTGCATTGCCAAGTTGAGGCCGGGATGTTAGGCCTCGATCAAAGGTAACTTTACCGGCTACCTTACCCTCCGAAACGGAACACGTCATGACGTTATGGCGGCAGGAATAGGTGAAGCCATAGTACCAATCCGGATGAGTCGCTGCGAAACTCTACCACATAGTCATGAGTCATTTACAATTCGATTTGAAGTCGATGTCTAGCCAATTTAATACTTACTTATAATATAATTATTAGTTTATGGATTGGCACCGGCTTCAAACCTATTAGTAAATACGTTTAATTAAAATTCTTCTTAGAGGCATGTGTTGAACATAAAACATTGAACACGAACATATGTTTGGCTTCTGCAGCCAAACTGGTGTTGTACACTGTTGCGGTTTCACAAGGGACAGGACTAGTAAGTTATCTCCGCCTTTCCTATATGCCATGTACATCCAGGAAATGCTTACAGAAAACAAGGAGATCTAAACTTATTTATGATAAAACTTGGTGAAACTTTAGTCTTATTAAAATTATTATTAACAAGTGCTTAGCTACTCCTGTTTTCACCAAACAAACATGACGTTGTTAACCGAACACCACTCCTAGAAAAAAATATGGAATAATTTGTAAATCATATCATTCTACAAAACAAAATAAGAATTAATAAAATCTACTATGCACCTTCCTACGTTTCAACGTTTTTCCCCGTGTTGGTGCGGGCTCTTTTGCCAATAGGTCACCTGCCTTCCAGCCAGACAGTTCGTAAAGACGAGCTTAAGCTTGCCGTTACATTGACATATGACTAGGTGGGAAAATTTCGCAGCGACTCGTCCGGATTGGTACCACTGCCTTACCTATTCCTGCTGCCAAAACGTAATGACTTGTTCCGGTAAGGTAGCCAGAAAACCTACTTTTGCTCGAAGCCGACCATCCATCAGCTTGGCAATGCATCATTTCCACCTTTGGTGTTTCGTGGCATGAATTTCTTGCCTTTAGGAAATCTGTCTATTTATTTGGTATTTTATTTAAAAACAAGCGTTAATGAATAATTCCCAATTCTTTTGTAAATTTTACTCCACTCTCACGAGAAATCCTAAAATAAGCGGTAAACAAATTGTCCATAAACTCCCTCGGACCATAAAATAACTACCTGCAAAACTTAATTACGATCGGTTTAGCAAATTAGGTGCGAATTGCTGTCAAAATACAAACACACACCCAGACAGACTAAAAATCTAAAACCACTAAATATTTATTTTGCCGTTTTTTTTTAATCGCCTGCTCCTATTTTTTTTAATATCTTCAACGCACAAAATTCACTCTTCTATAGGTTGATCGTCACTTTTTTTTTAACTCGAAAGAAGTGTAGTGCCGCGATATATTTCCAATTCCATTCATCGTTAGGGTCATAATTGCTTCTCGCTTAATTTATGTAAGACTAGTATTTTCCCGACATTTATTCTTTTTTTTAAGCTGAAAAGAAACTCCTAATTTCAAAAACTTTGCACTTCCTTAAACATTAAAGATAGAAAAGACACTTAGCTTCTATTTTTTATCCAAACTTATCTCATTGGAGCGTCTGTATTTATTATATTGAAGCAACAAAAACTAGAAACAGCTAATTCTAATTTTTTTCCAAATTTCTAATAAAAAAAAATATTGCTCGGGATTGGAAATGTGCCCGGTTGGCGATAGGCTTGCCACCTATCTAACCAAACACTGTGGGACTTAGTGTCTTCGACTAATCGTGGATGCTCTGGTTGTGCCTTTGCATACCCCTTCGTGGATATGGGCGTGAAAATGCTAACAACAATTTCTGCGAAAAAAGCAGGATTACTATTCTCAACATTGAGTACTTGAATTTACTACATTTTATCGTAGGTGTTGCCTTATTCTGAATCTTTAGAACGTACCGTTTTTAGTATTACAAAGTAACATTAATCCGATCGTATACACCCAGGACAATCGCAGACGCTATTCTCTCCTCGTAAACTGCCGTGAATCAGCTTTATCTCACACACGATATTTGTGCCCGCCAGCTCTTCATTTCATCGTGTACGTGCGGCGAATTAAAAATTTATACTCCTTTACACTATACTACAATAATGCGACACGGATACGTCACGACTCACGACTTTAATTTCAACTATGTTTTATTTTAGTCATTACTAGCAGCCCAACGCAGCTCAGTCAAGTTAACAAACTTACACACATAAATACAAATACACTATCTATTAAAAATTTGGATTTTGATTGTCTGACAGAGATCGCTTTGAAGCGATAAAACCGCCTTTGTGCAACAAAGTAAATATTGTAAGTGCAAAAGTGTGTATTATTTTTTATTTTTTGGTGCATAATAAAGTGTATCCATTCATGCATTCCAAAAACTGCCATCAAAATCCGTTGCACAGTTTTAGACACCTAAGCTTACATAGGGAAAGAAGCGGAAAGTGACTTTATTTTATACTATGCATTGAATAGAAATACATGATAATGTAAAAATTGGAAAATAAAAAAGTATTCTCAAGCCCGTATCCCCGAAGATGTAGGCAGATTCCACGTGGATGCCAACGATTAGCTGGAGACTCTTTGTCCCACAATGTAATAAGTGGCAAACTTATAGCCGTCCGGACACATATCCAATCCCAAAAAACATATTTTCTTAATAAGAAAAAAAAGATAACTACAAGAAACCGACTTCAATTCTAATAAGTCATTTATTACACAAAAAATGAGTATTTTCCTCAACTTCTCTAAAACTCCATCACCATGTCCATACTTGGTAAATGATGAGACCAACTCGGCATTTCGAAACAAAGAGGCTATATATTCGACTCCTACATTTTATTATGTATGCTTATCGATTTCTCCGTCATTTGTGAAGCAATTTTAAAAATATTTTTGTATTTGAAACAGCTCACTTTCATTTAACGATTGCTTAAATCTCAATTTGTAGTTAAAATGTAAATGTAATTTGTAGTTTACTAACAAGCCCCCTTTGTAGTTTACTGTTAGTAAACTATAAATTATTTTTATTCGGCTGGTTTAGCGAACAGAATCAACCGTTTTCAAGTCAAAATATTTCAATCATTTAACAGGAACTTATTATTTTTTAATCTACATACAATATTTTTTCTAAACACGTTATTCATTAGGACAATGTTCAAAGTTTTTACTTTCATTATTATTCCGATATTCATAGAGTTTTATTGTTAAAAACTAAAACTATTGTTTTTTTTTGCATATGCTTGATGAGTATATAACTTAATTGTAACTGCCTAATTTTTATGAACATTATTATAATTTCAATTTCTTGTATGAAAAGTAACTTGTAGCTGTAACTTTACTTTAGTAACTTTTTAAGTAAATTTTTTTTGCTAAATTATTTATAGGATTTCAAGCTCCAAAAATTTAAGTTATTTGGAAATTTATTAACCTATTCAAAGGTTAGGGCTAAGTTTTTTGCATAGGTAAGTAGCCATGTTTAATGTAATGAGAAATATCATAAAGATATTATAATTACTTGGTGTCCATTAAAAAATGAATACTTAATCTTCTTTTTGCAAAAACAAAAGTTCGAATTCACTGAAACGTAAAAAGGAAAAGGTTTTCATTTTATTACAACCACTGTACTTCAACGTTTCGAAGTGAGCATTCGATATAAATATCAAATATACTAAATTTTCATGGTCTAAAGGATTTTCCAAAGAAACACTGATATTTGAATAAGCGAAATTCGTTACAACGCCCCAATGGTTCGCAGCGCGTTTGATTTGAATAAAGTTGAAATTTCCCGTGAGTTGTAAAAGTCCTTATATCGGGGCGGCACACTTGAGACGGACATTTTATTGCTTTTGAAGAGAATTTATTTAGTATGTATCTAAGACTGCTTTTACGCGAACATGCTCTCATATGTTTATTTTGAAGTTGAGTGAGTCGTAACAGCTCTTGAAAAAGAATAAAAGTCTCCTTTGTGATTTAAATATTGGCCTACGCAATATATTCCGTGCATGAGTTTTTTTAGGAGTTTTGTATAAAAAAATGGCAATAATTGATATTGTATTATCTGAAACAATTTCTTTGTCCTTGACCTTGTTTTATTACATAACAATCCTCTGAATTAATTTTGATGTTGCTTTCGATACTTAAAAGGAAATAAAGAATATAAAATATGGCCCTTTTTTATTTTAGAGCAGCAATAATTATTATTTTCTACATTAAAATTGTATTACGTTATTACAATTGGCTACGTCATATTCCATAACAAATTTGAATCCGTTACAAAGAAACTTAATACAATTAGCAGAATTTCTTAATCGCAATTCAGGTGAACTATTATTACCATAATTAATCCAATTCCGGGATATAATAATATATTTCTAAGAAATTATTCAGGGTTGTCAGGTAAATTATTTTAGTAATAATTCTAACGTGTGATATATAGTTTGTATATAATGTATTATATAAAATAATATGAAATTTACAATACTTTCGAAATTTTTAACAGACACTTGTATTGTTCGACACAAATTAAACATTAATATTAACCAGCCATTTTCGTTTATAATAGCGTCATTAAGACTAATCTAACTTCAATATTAGTTAATCAAGAAGATGGTAATTGAGAATTAAATATGCAACATACATTTTACTAAATAGTGATAGATTGAAGATACTAGAGCGAAAATAGTTAACACGCGAAAAATCTTTTTTGGGATCTTTTGCGTGTACTAGTCTATTGGTGATCGCATCATGGAAAGATTTCAAAATCCATATAGATCTGCTTTTTCTAACCTACCATATATTACTAGCGGTTACCAGCGGCTTCGCCTACGTTTTCACAGTAACTGGTTGTGCGATCTTGATTAAAAGTAGCCTATATGCTAATCTAGGTCACAATCTATCTGTTTTCCGAATTTGAGACAAATCCGTTCAGCCATTCGAGCGTGAAAGAGTAACAAACATATATACATCTTTACAAACTTTCGCATTTATAATATTATTAGGATAATTTTTATGTGATACGATAGTGAACAAGCACGCGGCTCTCCTGACGGTTAGAAATAATGGCCGTGGCCCATAGATACTATAGATGTTGTAGGTGCGTTGCTAACCGATGGATGGGCTGTAAGATCAAAAGTGTAAGTCTACCGGCTACCCCACCGTCCGGACTGGAAAATGACAGTGTCATTATGGTGTCAGGAATAGTTAAGGCAGTGGATCCCTACCCAGGCGAGGTGGTAACAACACCAGTGGTGTTATTGGTAAAGACCCATTAAACCTTTGCTCGCCTCTTACGAGCTGCTTGGCAAGAAAGCATATAGTTTACTCTACATAGCAGACGCGGACCAAAACGGGGCATTTACATAAATCGTGAAATGAAAAAAATTCAATAATCCCTGCCAAAACCTGTGTTTTATGACGATTAACCCGTTCAAAAACTATAATGCCATAGACAAAGAGAGAAAGAGAAGAAGTAGAGAGATAGGTCAAACTTAAAACTTTTCCGTTAAGGGCTCAAAATAATTTTATATTACGAGAAATGAAACAGCTCTAACGGACTCGTCTGGATTGGTACCACCGCCTTACCTATTCCTGCCACCATAACGTCCAATGCTTGCTGATTTTCGAGGGTCAGGTAGTCGGTAAACTTACTTTTGCTCGAGGCCGGACATCCCGGCCTCAGGTTGACAACGCACTATTACTACCTTTGGTATCTCTAGGTAGCGTAAATTTCTTCATCATCATCATCATCATCAGCCGGAGGACGTCCACTGCTGGACATAAGCCAAAGAGCGCCACAGGTCACGGTCACCAGCCGCTTGTATTCAGAGACTCCCCGTGACTTTGACCAGATCATCAGTCTACCGGGTGGGAGGTCGTCCAACACTACGTCCTCCGGTGCGGGGCTGCCACTCGAGAACCTTTCTTCCCCAGCGATTGTCGGTTCTGCCAATTCCACTTCAGCTTGCTAACTCTCTGAGCTATGTCGTTTACTTTCATTCTCTTGCGGATCACCGAATCACAGATCATATCTCGCAGAGAAACACCGAGCATAGCTCTCTCCATAGCACGCTGAGCGACTCTGAGCTTATTTAAGAGGCCACTTTTTAACGTCCAAGTCTCAGTTCCATAAGTCAATGAATTACCATCCGTGAATTTCTTACTATCAGGAAATCCGTCTGCTTGTTTGCCTTCCATTATCATAAAAAAAAATTATCGGTAGTATTAAAACTTTGTGGCAACCCTAACAGAGTTCTCGCATACACACGGTCCAGCGCACGCCACTTTGCCATTCATAATAATTCCTTTGTAAATACAAACGGAATGGGAAATGATTTTAATAGGTTATTACAGTGACTGTGTCCAAGGCATTCACTCTTTCTATTTCAGTTTACAATTAAAATATAGTTTATGTCTAATTCTTGAGTTAGAAAAAAATAATTCTCTGCACTTCTTAATAACATGAAATTATCATATCAAGTATTATACTCCCCTTTATAGCCTCCTCATTAAATGTGCTTTCGACATTAGTCATTTGATAATATTACGTAAGTTTCTTCATGCCCATAACACCAAAAGGGTACGGAGAGGTACAACCAGGGATCCCACGACTAGCCGAAGATAGTAAATGATAGGTGACAAGCCTTATGCCAACCTGGCACATATCAAAATGAAAATATACATTTTCAATTTTTTTTTGTTGCCTGTCCTGGATATCGAACCAGGGACCTCAAGAAGTCATGTCCGACGCCGGACCGCTAGACCACAGAGGCGATTGACAATATTATGCTTCATAATTCAAAATTTACATTGCAAAAAGAAAAAAATAGTATGATTGACATTTATCAATACCAAGTGAAATGGTGCAAGAATAAATAAACGAAAACATGAAGTGTGAAATTTGTTATATATTTCAAGTTATTTAAGGCCCCATACTTAGTCAGTCAGAAGAGCCAATCAGCGCACTCCCCCGTTCCATGATTACTATGAAATATTGCGCTCTAAAGTAAATGTCTTAAGCGCCAAATCACTATTTTTGAAATTATAAAAGTAATTTGAAAAAAATATATAAAAACTGAAACAGTTATCTTTAAGGTATAATACTTATCTATGTTTATGTTAAGTCTGGTGTCGATATTTTCATAATTGTAGTAGACAGTTGGGTTTTGCTTTCAAAAAAGGGTTAACTTATTGTTTTTTTCTATCGAGTAAAGTGAAATGAATCGTGTTTTGGAAACACTAGTCTTATAAAGCATATTAATGTTAATCTTGTATAATTTTGTCGCCAAGATCCATAATTGCTTAGTATGAAAAAAAACAGTATATTGCTGACGTATTTTAGCATACATGGCCCCTTAAGTTATATTTTTAATAACAATTTATGTAGCTAAAATTAACAATCAATAAAAGAAGCAAAATGATGCATTATGATGCCGATAAAGAGCTTTTACTCATTATAAGACTACAGCATCATT
>NJDC01007866.1:0-31501 GCA_002245475.1 Calephelis virginiensis | reverse complement strand
AAAAGCTGATCTAGACTGTGACGAGTGCATCTTGTAAGGTGAATTTGAATAAAAATATTTTCTATTCTATTCTATTCTATTCATGGTAGGGATCCATTGCCTCGCTTATTATTTGACTTTGTCATGTTCCTTTCCGGAGTGTAGGGTAGCCGGTACACTCACACAATCGGCTTAACATCCCGGCCACAGGACAGCGACGCACCTATTAATATATGGCCTTTCCCCGTGTTGGTCCGGGCTCCTTTGCAGAATAGACCGTCTGTCTTCCTGACAGGCAGCTCCTAAAAGGCGAGCATAGGCTTACCGTCACTAACACCGTGACATCTGACTAGGTGGTAGAGTTTCGCAGCGACTCACCCAGATTGGTACCACCGCTTTACCTATTCCTGCCGCCATAACGTCAAGACGTGTTCCGGTTTAGAGGGTAAGGTAGCCAGTAAACTTACTTTTGCTCGAGACCTAACGTTCCGGCCTCAGGTTGGCAACGCAACATTACCACATTTGATGTCTCTAGGCGGCGAGAAATACCGTCCATTACCATCAGGAAATCCGTCTGCTTGTTTGCCTTCCAATATCATAAAAAAATAGATGTTGTTATGTCCTATACGCAACGGTTATCTTCCCTCACGAGAGCCATATACTCGTTCACTAACCTCTTATATAAAAAAAAAAAAATAAACTTTGCGTTGTTATCATTGGCAAATATAGCAAATGTGTAACCTGGTAATATGCCATGACGTTTTAACATTATAAAGTAAAAAAAAAAAGTATGTTCACGCCCATATCTCCAAAGAATTAGGCAGAGGCACAACCAGGGAACACACGACTAGCCGAAGACACTAAGTCCCATAATGTGATAGCTGGCAAGTCTATCGCCAACCAGGCACATATCCAATCCCGAGCAACGTTATTTTTTATTAGAAATTGGAAAAACTTAATTTTTTTTTGTTGTCCGACCCGGGATTCGAATCCGGCACAGGCAGTCAAGTCCAACAACTGAACCGCTAGACCACAGAGGCGACATTATTACTCGTAGATAATTGCTCATTTGTGCAAAAAGAATAACAAAACATATATACACCGTGAAGATAGATATATGTACATGAAAAAGTCCAGGTTGACTTTCGACCACCGCTATCCCAAGTTGGTGTCAGGAGTCTAGGAAATGGGAGTTTTTGGAAGAAGCTATGCAGATCTGCATGATCGTGACATTTGGTACTTCATACTCTGCCTATCTAATGGACTATAGATGAAGCAAAATATATGTAGATGATATTATGAATGTATGTGTGAGTGTGTGTGTTAGATTTGCTTTGTTTAAAGAGGTCAAAGAATATAAGTCTTTGTTCTAATTCAAACATGGCAAAACTCGTTTTCAATTATACGCATACTGAATTGTTCCTACATTTATCCGCCCTCTTGTTCCTTATTCAACGAGGAAATTCATTGCAATTCAACACACGTAAATACGTAATTTGGGGAACAATTTAAAAATACACATTTATTTAGTCACAGAAGCTTTGAGGAAATGAGGAGGAAATTTTTCACTTTTAAAATGTCAGTGATAAATAAGGAAAAAGTGAGAGAAGTAAAAATCAAGCTTTATTTGCCATAGAGTTACAGAATTTACATGTATTTATTTAAGTATCTTCACGCCCTTATTCCCAAAGAGGCAGACTGGCACTATTAAGGCACCCATTACTAGCTGGACACGAAATCCCATAATGTGATAGGTGGCAACTGGGTACATATCCATTCCCGGGTAACGTTATTTTTATTTGGTAATTGAAAATATATATTTTCTATTTTTTTTGGTTGCCCAGCCCGGAAATCGTACCCGGGACATCAAGAAGTCAAATCCGACTCTGGACCGCTAGACCACAGAGGCGATGTTTTTCTTTGGTTGATAATAATGTTATATTACCTATATTGCTTAGCAAATACATATTTTTTGATATTCCTTTTCAACCAACTTGGTTCATGGTTGGGAATCGTGCTTAAGTATTTTCTGTGAACAGTATTTATGAACACTATAAAACACTACACTAATTACATATACTTATATACATACATACATATCTTCACGCCAAGTCCTTTACGGGGTAGGCAGAGAGTATCGAGTGCCAGACCTCACGATCCTGACAAACCTGTCTTGCTTCCTTCACATTCATAACCCTTTTCATACAAACACGCCGGTTTCGGAGACTTACATATACTTACTATCTATAATAGTAGCAAATCATTTGTTGTCTTGCAAAGGAGAAATAAAAGCATTTATAACTCAAGTCCGAAGGTTTTTCTAAAGGAATAACTAAAACAATTAATATTCTTACGGTAACTCCTAAGTTTATTTCTTAACATCTATACATGTTTATCAGTACAAAAATATAATTGTAAGCAAAATTGTGACCTGAATTCTGTATGTACCTTCATGAAACAAAATCTAAATATATAGATGTGTGCGTATCTGGGGACTAATTCCGTATCTTTTTAGTGACGATCACTGGGTAAAGTGTAAATAAAATAGTTGTCAAATGACGTATTTTATGTTTACTATCTACTGTGACCAGTAATACAATAAAGACAGCAAATACAAAACACGTCATTTGTCAGTTATTTGATGACCACTTTACCCAAAATCATCACTAAAAAGATACGGAATAGCCCCACTGGTATTTACAGCATTAGCTATTTTTCATTGGCTAATGTACACTTTCTTGCAAAAAACCTTGTGATCGTGTTAAACGCTTATTACTTACTGAATAAATTACAAAAAAATATCAAATCTAAATAACCCAAACAATACATAATGCATACGTACATACATATCTTCACGCCAAGTCCCTTACAAGGTGGGCAGAGAGTATTGAAGGCCAGACCTCACGATCCTGAAAAACCTGTCTGGCTTCCTTCATTTTCATTACTCTTTTCATACAAACAATTCATTATATATCTGCTTTTTCAATCTTTCATCTGTCATTCTTTCCACATGACCGAAACAGCGAAGCATGCCCTTTCGTATTTTAACTCAAACACTTTCCTTCAATCCCACTCTTTCTCGGTTCTCACTGTTACGGATGCGGTCAGCGATCATTACACCACAGATTTTCCGTAGCGCTCTCATTTCGACCGCATTTATCCTACTTTCATGCTTTTTCTGACATTCAAAACTCTTGCTTCCATAAAATAACGTTACGATAAGCACAAAATTATATTATAAATTGAAAAACCTCAAAAACTTGACTCAAAACCTCGCTATAAAAAAGCTTACCCAACGCTCCATTCACACTATTCCCTGCCCACATTTTCCACTACACATCCGCGGTTTGCCCTCCGTCCTGCTAAAAGCGCAACCAAGATATACAATTTCATTCACTTGCTCCAACACTACACCCTAAACTAAAACTCTGACATCCGTTCTGGCTTCGTCTCTTTCAAACACCATAACTTTGGTTTTCGTCGCATTCAAATGTAAGCCCTTTTCTTTACGATCACCTTCTATGACTGTGACTAGTGTCTGCAGCTCAGATGGTGTATAGCTCAAAAGTACAGCATCATCTGCATAAAGCAGTTCACCACTTGATCACCCATACGCTTTCGCAGATTCATAAACCTTAATGTTTGAAGACAATTGTCCAAATATGAAAAAAACAAGCGTGCCGACAACACCCAGCTCTGCTTGACAACAATGTTGACATCAAACCAAGGCGATATGTTGCCGTTCACCCGCACAAATGCTTTACAATCTAAATACATATACTGCTCAGCACGCAGCAATTACCTGACTATCCCATAATCTGGTAAAATGTCCCACAGTTCCTTACGTACAACTCTGTCAAACGCTTTTTCGAGATCCACAAAACCGCAGAAAAACTTCAGACCCCCAGTCCGATGCTTCTCTACAATGTTGCGGAGCAAAAACACTTGAACCTTGAGCCTCCCACAATGTTCCATCGGACATCCCTTGCATCCTCCGTTCAACTATTTTTCCATACACTTCTAATGCTAAACTAATCAAACTAATGGCCCTAAAACTTATACAGTCCATGTGTGAATCCTTGGCTTTACACAAGGACACGATGACCACACGCCGCCAGTCTTCGAGTACTCTGCCGGTGTTCCAACATCTGTTATAAAGAATCCAGAAGAGTCCCGGACGGCAGGACCACCAAGTTTGATCATCTCAGCTGTAACCATAGCTACTTCCGCAGCCTTACCATATTTCATACTTCTAATCACCCATTCAACTTCTTCCATGACAATGGCGTCAGATGCTTCAGCGTCAGATTCATACAAATCTCCATAAAATTTACTCTACCGTTTTAATACTATACATAATGCAATATAATTTACTTTAGTGTTATATTTAATTTATATTATTGGTTCATGATTATTTACATATTCAATACTTATTTATTCAAGTAGAAAACGTTATTTTAAGATTTTATAAATCCTGAAAGACACAAAGGATGATAAGTGACGGTAAGTGGACCAATTAGACAGGAGTGGAGTCAAGTCAGCGAGGCCCTTCAGAAAATGAAATGCCAACAGCAAAAGCTGGGAGACCGAACTTTTCTTTGCGTTGCCGGTTTGTTTGGAGGTGCAGTGACTGGTAGATCGATGTTTCACATAGGGCGGAAAAGTGATCTTCATCGCCAGTCTCGGCGACGGTGTAGTGTAGTGTCTTGTGGGCTTGTTTTGGAATTGCGATAGAGGCTCGCGTTGGCCACGGTAGTACGTGACGGGGTCTCATAAATTTCGTTCGAACGTCTTTGTTCGATGTATGGAGTCACACGCAGGTGCAAGCTCCGATTTCTGGTGGGTAGCCATTGTATTTCAAAGTAACGTTATGATAGCCCTTTGAAATTCTGCGTTATTGCGGGTAAATCGAGATCGCGGTGTAGGTTCTTGCTGCAGACGTACAACGGGCAACCCGTGTCAATACGCATTAACTTATTCCGTCGTATTAATAAACGTGCACTAACGAAAGAGTAGCATTAAGTTGTATCACATTGTAATAAATAATGTAATACCAGGTTGAACCTTGGCGTAATTTACGCCGTATTTATTAATAAGACGGATTCTGTATAACTTGTTGTTGTACAACTTGTATTCCCAAGCTACAAAGAAGTTCTTTGTAGCTTGGGAATGTTTGAATAAAGGCTACGCTCGAATTTGCTAGGATTGGTCAAATACAGATTCTAAAGTGCCCTTTGTTTCGAAATGATATACCATTTTAAAAAAAATAAAATAGGAGATATGACTTAGTACGAACTTATTATAGGGCTATTATGTTTTACTATTTCACTTAATACGTTTAAGTTATAATCAATAATTAAGCATGTGATAAACGTGTAAAGATGAAGCCAATGTTTATAACGTTTCATGTCTCATGGTACCGCATTTGGAGAGATCTTGTGAGACCCTTTTAAGTGCCAGGCCGTGGGCGAGGGCTCACGCCTACGCAAACTACAAAACTGGTTGTCGCATAAATCCCTCACTGAAGATGTTATAATTACAAACAATACTTATAAGGTTAAGGTATTTTTATTATAGTACTGCCCTGTGATACGGGTAAGAAAGGAATTAAAAATTTCGCCACGGGACTTGAATCCTCAGTAGCTCAGATGGTTAGAGCAGTCGTCGGCTTGAAACGAAAGGGTACAGATTCAAATCCTGTGTAAGGCTTATTTTTTTCTTTGTTTAAAATTTAGAGAGACTTATAAGGTTACTATATTTTCTGTGCAAGTTTTGTTGGGGAGTCAAAAAATCCCTGCTCAATTTCTTCCGTCGGATCGTTCCAAGCCTGAAGGTACGGGAGTGTTCCCGCCAAGACGATCAAAGCAAAGCGCAAGGACACTTCCTAACTACTTTTCCTCGAACCGCTTCGTTGTTATTTCAGACCCTAACATTTATTTACCGATTTTAGAAAATTAAATATCAAGAAATATAAACTTTATATATTAGGTATGGAAAAGCGGGCCTTTTCAACCCCTTATTAACTTTTTTTATGATATTGAAAGGCAAACAAGCAAACGGATTTCCTGATAGTAAGATGTTCACGCTGCCTAGGAACACCAAAGGTGATAATGGTGCGTTGCGAACCTGAGGCCGGGATGTAGGCTTAGGCGAGCAAAATTAAGTTTACCGGCTAACTTATCCTCCTAACTAGACACGCCAACGGCAAGCACTGACGTTATGCCAGGAATAGATAAGGCAATGGTAACCATATGGGCAAATCGCTGCGAAACTCTAACACCTAATAAAGGTAATTTATAATGTAATGAAATAACTGATCTTGATTCAAGGTTTTTTTCAGTTTCAATTCAAAATATGCAGGATATAATTTTTGTAGTAGACTTATTAAAAATAAAAATTTTCAACTGTATTAATAGCTTTTATACTTAAACCATCTTTTAATAAACATGGACTAAGGTACGCCAAGGTTTAACCTCTTTATTACACATTCTTATATTATCTTTACTACAATGGGATGCAGACTATAATATCAACTTGACGTTATACCTGACTTAGTCTATATTTATTAATAAGACGGTACGGTATGTGATATCTCAAACCCCCGATTTCGTCACTGTTTCGTATGTTACTTCCTGAAGTCCTAAATGAATTTGGCGTATAAGCTTATTTAATTACATAAA
The DNA here is from genome assembly GCA_002245475.1 of Calephelis virginiensis. Lineage (NCBI taxonomy): Eukaryota > Metazoa > Arthropoda > Insecta > Lepidoptera > Riodinidae > Calephelis > Calephelis virginiensis. The sequence continues at coordinate 24,842 of NJDC01007866.1, read as the reverse complement.
TAATGAAAAATTACAAAATTTGGAACTTTCGAACCCCCTGGGTATAAATTAGGGGATTGTATTAAATTTAACATTTTTTTAACCTTCGTAGCTTAGGCACAAAATATTCCAGGTAACAAATACAATAGTGTCTATCTACCTGCTTCCATACACCTCCAGATCGGTGCATGACATTGTCAGAATAGCTGCATCAACAGGTAAAGCTAGTTGATCCCTACCTGAGTAAGTTAGCTTATGGCATTTTGGCATATTGGGTTTTGCTGGTAATGAACCAGTTAACCAATGAGGACCCAAATTGATGTAGATAAAACATACGACTGTATCTTTAATTATAAACCTTGTTATTTTAAATTCTATTTTAAATATAAAAAAGTATCTTTACACTCCTATCCCCGAAGATGTCAGCAGAGGCACAAACAAGGCACCCATGACTAGCCGAAGACACTAAGTCCCACAATATGACAGGTGGCAAGCCTATCGCCAACCGGGCCAACCAGTATCTTATCCCGGGCAAAATTATTTATACTAGAGAATTGGAAATATATTTTTTTGAGATTTTATTTTTCCAACCAAAGGGTCGAACCCGTGACCTCATGAAGTCAAGCATTCTTATCTATTTACTGAAAAACTAGCCATTGATATACCGTATACAATTTATAAATATCACTTGTACTTTCGACAGTATACTTTCAGTTATTCGGTCATATACACTATTATTCTATAGTTCTAACACAATATAGATGGCGCTGTATATTTTTATAACGTGATACTGAACGTAAGCACAAATATAAATGGTTGAAATATGTTGATTTTAATCTCAAACCGACTTCGATTAACGTAGATTACGAATTGTAGTTTTTAAAAGTAGTTCAATGCTAATTGCGTAAACTACTACTGCCATATCTCTTTAAATGATTATAACCTTATGTAATTACTAAATACCTACTTAGTATAATCTGGCCCATATTCCCGAAAGCGCAGGCAGAGGACTCACGTCTAGCCGACGACACTAAGTCCCACATTGTGATTTGTGATAGGTGGCAAGCCTATCGCCACCTGGGCACATATCCAATCCCGAGCAACATTTTCTTTTATAAGAAAATTGGAAATACCACATTTTCGTTTTGTTGCCCGACTTGGGATTCAATCTCGAGACCACGTGAAGTCAAGTCCAACACTTGGACCTCTGGATCACAGAGGCGATTACTTCTTTACAAATATAGCCCATGTTTATCAGGGATAACTTCTGCTTTTAATGGTAAAATAAAATTTCAAATCGGTTTAGTAGTGTTGAAGACTATTCAATGCATATTTTTTTTTTCAATATTATTTTTTTTTAATATTATAATATTTTAATGTTTTTCAATAATATTGTTTCTTTTATTAATTTATTTTCAATTTATTTCAATACAAAACTACAAACAATCAAATCTTTTCTTTTTATTATTAGTATAGATCAATCATTATTTTGTTATTTGTACATTCAACTTCACTAATGGCTAAACTAATGATTTAAATTCAAATGCCTATTTGAAATCAGAACTAATTTTCAGTAAAAAAAATTTCATAACCCCATTCTATACGTTGTACAAAAACATGGACATTGTTTCCATAATATAAAATTTATATAATAGGAACCGCGATAAATGTTTTATGTCTTATCGACATGTTTTATTCCAGAACCAGGCTATAAGTCCACATGTTTCCATATGATATTTACAACGACATAAAGTCTGGTAAGGGACAGGGACTTTGGGACCATTTATGTCCAAACCACAAGACTGCGCACTGGTTGGGAATTTACGATGCGATCAGGACATAAAGTCTACTGGTTCATATTGTTTGACATTACTTCATAATAAAAGCTTTCATAATTTTTTCGTGTTATATAATTTTAGCTCAGCAAAACTTAAACTTATCGCCTCTGTGGTCTAGCGGTCCGGGTGTTGGACTTGACTGCATGAGGTCCCGGGTTCGAATCCCGGGTCGGCTAACAAAAAGAAAATTGGATTTTACAATTTTCTAATAAAAAAAATTGCTCGGGATTGGATACGTGCCCTGTTGGCGATAGGCTTTCCACCTATCATATTGTGGGACTTAGTGTCTTCGGCTAGTCGTGGGTGCCTTGGTTGTACCTCTGCCTACCTCTTCGGGGATATGGGCGTGAAGATACTTTAAAAAATGGTTTCAAAACTATAACCTACCTACCTACATTAACTACGACTCAAATTGATTCCTTTTTCCGAAAGGTAAATTTAAAGTCCATGTACATAACTTTTACTTTTTTATTACTTTTTATGACATTGGAAGGCAAACAAGCAGATGGATTTCCTGATGGTAAGAAATTTACGCCATCTAGAGACACCAAAGGTGGTAATGGTGCGTTGCCAACCTGAGACCGGGATGTTAGGCCTCGAGAAAAGTAAGTTTACCAGCTACCTTACCCTCCAAACCAGATCACGTCAACCGCAAGCATTGGACGTCATAGTAGCAGGAATAGGTAGGGCGGTGGTACCAATCCGGGCGAGTCGCTGCGGAACTCTACCACCTAATAGGATGCCTTTTACGAGCTGCCCGGCAGGAAGGCAGATAGTCTATTCTGCAAAGGAGCCCTGACCAACGCGGGAAAAAACTTCAAAAACTGGTTTCAAATTTAATTACCCATGACTCAATTTGATCATCCTATTTCCAAAAGGTAAATAAAACCCATGTAAATATTTTGAAGATCCGACATTTTTTTTAGTTATATTTAATATCATCGTCCTGAATAAAAATCACACGGGACCACCTCGAAATCACGACCTTCCATCATAAAAAGCGATCAAAATCTATTCGTTATGGGCCGAGTAATAGCGTACCAAACACACAAAAAACATGCAGTCGATTTGATAACTTCCTTCTGTAAAATCAAAAAGACCGCTCTTCTTTTAATAAGATAGAACAATCCTCAATACACCATAGATTTATAAAGTAAGGTATCTTCACGCCCATATCCCAGAAGAGGTTGGCAGATGCACAACCAGGGCAGCCAAGACTAGCCAAAGACACTAAGTCCCACAATGTGATAGGTGGCAAGTCTATCGCCAACCGCGCACAGATCCAATCCCGAGCAACGTTTTTTTTATTAGAAAATTGGGAAACCCGTTTTTTTTGTTGCCCGACCCGGGATTCGAACCCGGGACCTCATGCAGTCAAGTCCAACACCTGGACTGTTAGACCACAGAGGCGATAGCCATAGATTTATATCCTGTGTTACTTATGGTTTAATGTGCATATCTACCGTCTACCCTGCGTTCCCTAGGAGGAACACGACAAATGTTAAACCTCACGCGTATATTGATTTGCTGGACTTACCTTCCGTATTTTATTGAATAACTTGATTTAGTATTATTTTCTCCCAATTTCAATTAATTTGTGCCATTTACTAGGCCTTTTTTTCAATGTAAGATTAGTCTCCTCTTCGCTTTGAACTCCTCGTGTTTTTAACGGACTAATCTATTATAGCCTTTTACCTTACGGAGATCCAACCGTGTCTCTTAATGTAAAAAAAATGCGTTTTTATTGATATTATTTCAATGTGATTAAAATTTGATTGTTTCGAAATTCAACAATAGAATAAAGCAAGAAATAGTACCTTTACGCACGTATCCCTAGATGGTCAAGTAGAGGTACAATTAAGGCACCCACAGTCAGCCAAAGGTGGCCTATTAATAAAGGGGCTTATCAAATCCAAATTTGTTTCTATTAGAAAATTGGAAAACATTTTTTATGAAAACTTGAGACCTCATGTAGTCAACACCTAGATTCTATACTTCTTATCGTCTGTGCTTGGTGTAATTCCATTCTTGATGCAATTTACTTAGAAACACTTATACTTTCCACAATATATTTTATTATTTTTTATTTTTATGGTTTAGCCAACCGGTTTCGCTATACAAGCATCATCAGGGCTATATAACAACCATTGTTTCTAAGTAAGTATAAGTGTTTCTAAGTAAATTGCAGTCAACACCTACACTGGACTACTAGATCTTAGAAATTATAGAATAAAGTATAGTATGTAAATGCAGCAGCAATTGTGCTTAATTATTAACAAGGCCAGTGAATCAGGCAATCACGTTACGTTCTGAACTACAAATCAGGACAGTTAGTTTGGTGTAAGTTAGTAGTGAAAGAAAAACTTAATTATAATCCTCATTGGTAGGTATGCGCCTAATGCTACTTGCGAGGCTCAGGTTCTATTGTGCCGGGTGCCAACGGGGGCAGCCATTTGTGTGATTAACATCCAAATATTATTTTAACATTAAGTTGTACATTTAATGTTCGAATACTGATAATAATAATAGTATGTATTAATAATCGCCGCTGTGGTCTTGGACTTGACTGCATGAGGTCCCGGGTTCGAATCCCGGGTTGGGCAACAAGAAGAAAATTGGGTTTTTCCAATTTTCTAATAAAAAAATGTTGCTCGGGATAGGATATGTGCCCGGTTGGCGATAGGCTTGCTACCTATCACATTGAGGGACTTAGTATCTTCGGCTAGTCGTGGGTGCCCTGGTTGTACCTCTGCCTATCTCTTCGGGTAATTGGGCGTGAAGATACTTTCTTTTATGTATTTAAATTCTCCAACGCGTGAATACAAGCTTACAACTGTGTGTTATAGTTCAAGTTGACATTTTTTTACTGTTTTTTTTTTACAATTACCTGTACTATTTTACATGCAAAATAGCCTAGTACAGCCAGGGGACCCACGACCAGCCGAAGACACCGTGGGACTTAGCTCAAATGTGATAGGTGGCAAGTCTATCGCTAACCGGGCACATATTCAATCCCAGACAACATTTTTTTTTATTAGAAAATTTAAAAAACCCAAATTTTAATTTTTTTATTTAAATTAAATTATACAAATTGAATGTAATCCCAAAGTAAGCGACTTTTATCAGTAAAAGATATTAATTAATACATAGTAATAATTCAACAGATAAGTACAAGAATAAATTCAATATAGGTACACCCAGACCCATGAGTACAGACATTTAAATATTCATTTAACACCAAGCGGACCAGAACCTTGCAGTAAGTTGGGATTTTACATCATTACACATTTATACACGTGCATACACTAAAATAAAAATTGAAATACACTTTTATAAATAACCACCGAGTTTTAATGACTTCCCCTTCCTGCCAGAGGTAGCCTTATTAACTGTTAATTTAATTTGGTCTTTAATCATTTTTGACAAGTTGTAATTTCAGATACATAAACCACTTTTCATTTAGCAGCTAATTTTTACTATAAAGACATATTTACATGTCAAACTACTGCGCTGAGCAATAAAACTTCATTCCAGTTTCGTTGTGTGAGTCAACGATAATAATACATAAAAATACTTAAATAGATACCAGCATGAACTTACCCAGAGCCAGGAATGCAGTCATCCAAATGTTAATCTCACAAATACCTGCACCTGTTTGAATTCGAACCCGAAACTCACGGTAGGTCGATGACATTAAGAGTTAATGCTAGCCCCTCAACCAATGAGACACATACTGTGCGTTAAAAGCTTCGGGATACTGAATACAAATAATTCCCTGTTGAACGTCACATAGTAAGTATTTTTAATGTGCATTTGGTTTACCGGATAAAAACCACTTCACGACCTCTCCTTTATTCATTGCCAAAGTTCATGCCTTGCACCGTCCACAGAAGCAGAAATCTATCCCCATACATCAAGCATGCTCAGACACATTGGCTGTTTTAATGAATTACGGGCAAGTTGTCCTGATGGTCCGGATATTTGTTGTGATTTAAAGTGACGCTATATAAATACCCTGTAAACTAGACTATAAATTTAATATGGTTTACTTGATAGTCGAGTTGACATTCATTCAGTATACAATTTATTTGTACTTTATATTACTGCTTCATATCAGGAACATCCAAAATAGGTGTTTAATTATTTAGTCAGTGTTCAGTACATCTAATAATTGTATATAAATATTGAAATATAGTAATAAATTATTTTTTATTTTGTGACATGCAAACAATACCTATTTGAAGGTTTTATTTGTGTAAATTTTGACATTTTATTTGATTTTGCTATCAATATTTTTTTTATTTAATTAGTTTATTTTTTATAAATATTTGAACAGGTAGAGATTGTTATTTTAATTATTGAAATGATTGTGATCTTATTTAATGTTTAACTTATTTGTATGTCAAATTATTGACCAAAATGTGTTGAACTAAACACATGTTACGAAATCTAAACCTGCAATGATACTTGTACCACATTTTACGCAAATAAACGATTGATTAATTGATTGATCTACACAAAAAACGTGATTATTATGTCTTTTGGTTTCCAGTAGGTACTGAATAAAAATAATGAATTTTTCCTCGTGTTGGTCCGGACTCCTTTGCAGAAGAGACCATCTGCCTTCCTGCAACGCAGCTCGTAAAAGGCGAAAACAGGCTTACTGTCACTAACACCGTGATATCCTACTAGGTGGTAGAGTTTCGCAGCGACTCGCCCGGATTGGTACACCATATTCCTATCACCATAACGGCTTATGCTTGCCGTTGATCTGTTCCGGTTTGGAGGGTGAGGTAGCCGGTAAATTTACTTTTCCTGGGATTTTTTTTGCTCCTCAGGTTGGCAACGCACCATTACAACCTTTGGTGTCGAGGTGGCGTAAATTTCTCACTATCAAGAAATCCATCTGCAGGTTTGCCTTCCATTACCATAAAAAAATCACTTGAGAAAACGTACTAGAATATTGGAAACTAAAAGACATTGCACTGACAATTTTCATGGCGATTGTTTTATTAAATCTACTGTACACTGTCTTTAAATTTGAAAACCTGTTTTGGAAGGAGCTCATATTTTGCAGTACGCAATTAGGCTTGGCCCTACATTTTTAATTTATTTTAATTGTTTGATGAGCCATACAGCCAAGTATTATACTATTTATTATGGCTTCTACAGCCATAATAAATACTATAATACAATTGGTGAAATGTTAGCGATCGTACTATGCATCCGACTTTATTGTTTGTTTGTTTAGGATATAGATGATGTTTTTATCATATGAATGTTATAAAATAAAAAAATCCTAAAATGTGTTGCCTAAAGGCAACACATTTTAGGTAAACCCTCGACGATTTATATTTATATTGATGTATAAGTGATTTTTTTATTAATATCGGTTTAAGTGTTTCAAAGATTAGCTACAGAAGGATAGATACATATTTGTATAAATTAAAACTGTGACCATTCTTCGAAATTCCGCTATACTATCCCTAACCAAAATAGTTTGAAGCTGTGAATATTTGAGGTACTGCCAAATTAATTCTGAATATTTCTGAACAGACAAACCATTAATGCATTATTTATCGCAATACCTGAAATTCCTTTGGTCAGGGTACTGTATAAATTTAACATCATAATAATTGAGACATTGCAATATTTCAATACATTATACGTAGATGACATTTATATCTATCTATAATATAAAAATGAATTGCTAAATATGTTGTAAGCGCATAACTTCCGAACGACTGAGCCGATTTGGTTAATATTTTTTTGTTTTGTTTATTACTGTCAGAAGGAGGTTATAATAAACCGGGAACATTGCAGAGTGGGAAATCAATACTTTATTTTTCCCCATACAAACACCCGTTCGGTGGAACAAAGTTCGCCGGGACAGCTAGTACTTATAATAAAACTGTAGAAGATTGAATTCCGTTCATTGAAGACATTTAAAGAAATAACTGCTGCTTACTTAAAAGGGGGAGCAGACCTCACTTTTTACTTTTTTAGAATTTTTGTCTGTCAGTTCGTATCATGACCATTTGGTTGTTAAACAGAGAAAGGTTATAAGATTGTCACTTATTTTCATGTCACTAACTGAAGGAGCGAGAGGTAAAAGTCAAAATCTAAATTGGGCTGCAATTCGTTAACGTGTAGCCTGATTTAATTTATTCGTTTTTTATTTATGTATTTATATATTTTACACTTTATTTTACACGTAATAGAGAATCGACAGCGAGAAAATACAAATATAAATATTGTATAAAAGGCGAGCTTATCTCTAACAAGAGATGTTTTATAGCTAACCTAAGATAGAGAAAAACGATACAAAATTAAAAAGCGATGGGTAGACAGCGGTACAAGCTAATATTAAGATTAAAGAGATAAAAAAACTTAACTAAAATTTTAAACTATTCTACATAAATACTTACTTAAGACTAATATGTATATTGCAATAACAAAAAGGTAAAACAAACTGAAGTTCTACCATTATGGACTAGAGGGGTAAAACAGTTTTAAACGGTTTTTAAATGAGGTTATAGATTTACTATTACGAATATCAAGGGAAAGGGAGTTCCATAGCCTTTTAGCATGTACTGTGAAAGAGTGGGAATAAAAACTGGAGTTATGAGTAGGAAAACGCAAAAGTGCAGCTACGTAAGGACAACAAATATGCCCATATTTTTTTGCTAGTCATAAATTTTGCAGATTACATTTACAGACATAGATTTAGTATAAAAAGATTAAATAACTTGATACCCGGAATGTAGAGAAACGTTTGAACGTACAGGTCATCTTACTGGACAAGTCTTCCGCTGTGAAGATAATAATATGTATGTGTATGTAAAAGATCCTCAATACGTGTAAATGTTCATAGAAAATGAACGTTATAAATTAATTTTATGAAAAAGGTTTGAGAAAATGTAAATTTTTTCTTTACAATATATTCAGCCTTAATCTTAGAAGTTCTATTAAATACCCCCGGAGAATGTCATGCGGTTGTTTTTTAACAAACTAGTCGTATCAGCGAACTTCGTATTCTCGCTGCATGATTTTAACGAATACAAAAAAAGTATCTTCACGCCCTTATCCCCGAAGAGGTAGGCAGAGGCACAACCAGGGTACCCACGACTAGCCGAAGATACTAAGTCCCACAATGTGATAGGTGGCAAGCCTATCGCCAACCGGGCACATATCCTATCCCTAGCAACATTTTTTTTATAAAATTGGAAAAACCCAATTTTCTTTTGTTGCTTGACCCGGGATTCGAACCCGGGACCTCATGCAGTCAAGTCCAACAACTGAACCGCTAGACCACAGAGGCGATACATTTTAACGAATACATTTTTAATTTTTTAACAGTGAGGGATAGCAAAAACGAATGGAGAATAAATGAAGTGCACTGACAATGCACGAAAAAACGGATCAAAAATTTGGAGTTGCATCGAACCTAAGTACACAATAATTTTAGCAAAGTTTGACTGCAATAATCGATTTCGATTTTAATGTAAGTTATGTTTTAATCATCACCAACGTGACCACCTCTTTAGTCAAGGGGTTAGCGTACATGCCGCCGACGAACGGGACTTTTGTCTAAATGTCAATTGAATGTCTCTATTTCTGGGTCTGGGTGTTAATACAACTTATTAAATACATAAGTATTTTTCTGTTTTAGTATCTTTGACTAACACCCATAACATAATCATATCCCGAGCAACATTTTTTTTTTAGAAAATTGGAAAAACCCAATTTTCTTTTGTTGCCCGACCCGGGATTCGAACCCGGGACCTCGTGCAGTCAAGTCCAACAACTGAACCGCTAGACCACAGAGACGATACATTTTAACGAATACATTTTTAATTTTTTAACAGTGAGGGATGGCAAAAACGAATGGAGAATAAATGAAGTGCACTGAAAATGCAAGAAAAAACGGATCAAAAAGTTGGAGTTGCATCGAACCTAAGTATACAATAATTTTATCAAAGTTTGACTGCAATAATCGATTTCGATTTTAATGTAAGTTATGTTTTAATCATCACCAACGTGACCACCTCTTTAGTCAAGGGGTTAGTGTACATGCCGCCGAAGAACGGGACTTTTGTCGAAATGTCAATTGAATGTCTCTATTTCTGGGTCTGGGTGTTAATACAACTTATTAAATACATAAGTATTTTTCTGTTTTAGTATCTTTGACTAACACCCATAACATAATCATAGAGGTTGGTAACTTACTGACTTTAATATCAATATTTATGATTTATTTAATATTATGTATGTACACAAAAAGCAACAAAAAAATTGGATTTTCCAATTTTCTAATAAAAAAATTTGCTTGGGATTGGATACGTGCCCGGTTGCCGATAGGCTTGCCACCTATTACATTGTGCGTTTTAGTGTCTTCGGCTAGACGTGGGTGCCCTGGTTGTGCCTCTGCCTACCTCTTCGGGGATATGGGCGTTAAAATACTTTTTTTTATCTATGTACACAAAAACCGAGTATTTTCATCGATTTCCTTGAGATTTATTCATCAAATCCAAACTTGGCAGAAAAAGGAAAAATATAGAAGTTGAACACAATATTACCGGCCTGATAGAAAATGAAGCCGGTTTGCAATCCCTATTTGGAATGTTGTGGTAAAGTTTGCTTAAAAAAAACTTTGTATCATGTTGAAATCCGTGCCGCTATTTCAAAAACATCCGGAAACCCATTGAAATGTAACATATGCATGTATTCATCAGTTTTTTAAATGTTTGGTTCAGGTGAATTATTCTAGCCGTTTAAGAGTAGATAAATCCTATTAATATTATAAATGCGAAAGTTTGTAAGTATGTATGTATGGATGTTTGTTACTCTTTCACGCTCGAATGGCTGAACGGATTTGTCTGAAATTTGGAAGGCAGATAGATTGTGACCTGGATTAACATATAGGCTATTTTTAATCCCGATCGCACACCGGGTTTCTGTGAAAACGCGGGCGAAGCCGCAGGTAGCAGCTAGTAACAAATATAAGATAAGAAGAGATAATATTGTCTAAACCATAGGTCTCAACAAAAGCAATTTTTATTAAAACAAAAAAAAATACAGACATTTCATAAATATACTTTAGTGATTTTTTTAGTCTGAGCTCAATAATCTTAATGTTCTTTGTGTTGTTTCAACTTTATTACATTGCAACCACACTTTTTTACTTTTTTTAATAAAGTAAATATCATGACAAACCCCATAAGAGAATATAGTACATTTATTTAAATTATTTGCTTCGGCTTTACGTTTTTTACTCTTTTAACACTTTATACTTTTATTTTTGAATTGGTTGACCTAATGTTTTAATCGATTAAACATTTCGAATGTAATAACAACTCTTTATATAGATATAACGTTTTTTTATGATATGTTGTGATTTATTTGAAACCGTCAATCAAACACAATTGACTTTCTCTGTAAGAAAAGATTTATTGTGGTTATTTTACCGAAATAAGAGAATTCACAATTTCACATGAAATAAAAATTTTCATCAACAAATCCTTACATACATGTATGAAAAGAAACTACATTTAATGTTATTAGACAGGGTGTCTGTTTCTTAATTAATGATACTTTTAAACAATGATTTTAGTTTAAGTTATCTTCCACGATACGAAACGCAATGTTTTTAGACAGACCATAATTTATTCTTTTTCTTAATTTGAATGACGAGAATTCGAAAGAGAATTATAAGTTTCTTTACATAGATATATTTGTTAAATGCTAATATAACATCCAGTTAACATTTTTTCATTATTTCTAACTTTTGTTCTATTATAAGACTAATTTGTACGGCACCATAAATTGTTACTGTCTGGCTACACTTCATTAAATCTGAAAGATATTGTCAGATTTGTTACAGTGGTTACAAAGAGCTTTTCTTTTTAAACACTAAAACTTTTAGGATTTCTTCCTGATTTTTAGTTTTAAATATTAATATAATGTAATAAATTCATCATCACTTTATTCACATTTCCTGATAGTGAAATAATAAAATCATCAGTTATCTCCGAAATATAAGTACAAGCACCCATGGCCCAAGATTGTCAGAAGGTACTTTATTCCGACATTGTAATAGGTGACAAACGTCAAACGGAAGCTTATCCAATACCGGACAACATTGTCCTATCAGAGAATCGTTAAAACTTATTTTGAGTTGCTCTACTCAGAAACGGAACTTGGAATCATATGTAGTCAACGTTAACGCCGGTCCACTTAACCACAGAGGCGATAATTATTGTCTAATACATCTAATAAAACTATAGAGAAGTGAATTCTGTACATTGAAGATTAACAAAAATAGATAAAGACACCTAAAAATACGACTAAAAATTGGTAGCAAAATACATTTTTAGCATTTTAGAATGCCTGTCTGTCCATGCCCCAATTGCAATTCACGATGAATTCCAATTGATCCGACATTTAACCGATCGTAAAGATATTTGACAGATAGGTTGTTACAGTAGTAATTTTTAAATTATGCGCTTCGGTTATATTCGTCAAGCTTCGGAAATCCGAATGTATTTTAAAGATTTATTATATTACACACAATAAATCATTTCGCCTAAATTTAGATTAAGTCAGCCAATTTAAAAATAAAAGTATAAAGTGTAAAACCGAAGCGCATAATTTAAATAGTAGTACTATGGTTTGTACTTTACTTTAGGAAGATTTTAGGTTTCTTTTTATCCCCTACCTCCTCTCACAAATTTAAAGTGGGAAATACCCGTGGGAAAGGAGTTAAAGTCAAAATGTAAACTGGGCTATAGTCCAATGTAGTTACATTCATTAACGCGAAGTCCGATCTTAAATCAAAAATAATATATTTAATGCTCGGATACATGTTATATTAGATCTAAAAAATAATATGAAAACCCAATATTCCGAAATTTACACGGCATGCAAGTATTTCATTAAAAATTTGTTAGATTCCTAGCTTTATACTTATTCCATGTTAAAATTTTACAATAATCACTATTTTTACCTTTTACACAGTTTATGTCACTCATTATTATTATCGAACTTTAAATATTAATGAATAACGATATAACATATAACAGAACGATGTAACGAAATATTAAATATAAATTAAAAATGTATCTATCAAGTAACATAGTACTTACTATGGATTTTTACTAGGGCGCACTAATTATTTATTTTGTAGTATCTGAAGCTTTGTTACAAATGAATATATGGGAAAATAATGAGCCTACGTGCACGGCGAAAAAACCGGCATTCAATGGTAAGCCCTAGTGGTTTTAAGCAATGCCTTATATACATATATACTTATTTTAATAAATGAAAATTTTTGGTAATAAATAAAATAGAAAAAAAAACAAAAGGTTTTTTTTTATTATTAATTCATTAATAGATTTTACTTATACTTGAATCATTTATTATTAATACGTATTTCATTAAAATTACGTTATTAAACATTTACTAAACAATTTGAAATGCTAATTATTGAATTTTAATTTAATAAGAAAAACACGTTTTCATAAACGATTAGGAAATAATATAAATTTACTAAAAATTATCTTGGGTTTTATTTACATGTAAAATATCCTGTAACAGTATAGAAATATTTCTCAATAAGCAAATGACCGAGCTTCCTTTTAAAAAGTAAGTTTCTCTTTTAATTCTACATTAATTTTCGGAAGAACATTAAAGGTTTTTATCGTCATTGTGTAGCAGTTCCTTTGATAAAGGGAACTATGACACTCCAGCAACTTAATTTAGTAGAATCTCTAGAAAGATTAAATTTTTTTGTTGAGAGTTCATATAATTCTCCCTGCCTCTTCCTCTACCCCCTCTCTCTTTATGTGTTTATGTGTTTGTGTGTATGTGTGTCTGTGTTAGCCTGTGGCATTGTTCCTCTTCAGCGGACTCTCTCTCTCTCTTCGATGGGAGATGGAGAAAGGGAGAGAGTTAGGAAGTTTCGTAGTATACACTAAATATTGTTAATCTTATCAACATTAATTTACAAATTTTATCAATTCGTTACATCGATTTTCTCAAACAGATACTTTGTGAGTGAAAATCTATAGCACTTATTAAAAAAAAGTTATTGAAAAACTTTTCTCTCTGCAAAGTTTAAGTAATATAGTCAATTACAGCATAAAGTTTCGTACTTCAAAACGTGAAAAATATTTTTAAAGAAAGTGGAGAAAATCACAGCATTAACGATTTGTTTACGCTCCTTGGCTAGGCTAACTCAATGTAACAAGATAGAAACTTAGAAGTTTTGTAAATTCTTTTACATTACAGTCAACAAAGAGCTCCGTAATAGGGCTTTCGAAGGTATCAGAGTATAAAAGATTATTTCCAACATCATTATCCTGGACACACCGTGCGAGGTACCATTATATTTTGGACAATGGCCACCAGCTTAAACGTAATTTGAAGCTTTGAGAAATTTGTAGATAAAAATCATATCTAAATATTTCAACAAAATTTTGTAGACTATTAAAAAAATCTAATATATAAAATTTACGTGTCACGGTGTGCGAGATTGAACTCCTCCGAAGCGGTTCGACCGATTCTCATGAAATTTTGTGAGCATATTGAGTAGCTCTGAGAATCGGCGAACATCTATTTTTCATACCCCTAAGTGATGAGGGTGACTCACCCTAAATTATTTTTAACAAATGCACATTAATAATAATATAGCAGAACAACGTCTGCCGGGTCAGCTAGTATTTATATATTATTAAAGTAGCTTGTAGTTCAACATACAGTCAAAAATTGAAATATGTTACTAACATTCTTCCGAGTGCAACTTTTTTTGACTTGTCTGTTTGTGTTTCACTTTAATATTATAAAAAACAATTTGAAGCAAATTTTAGAGCCTATTCTTTACATTTGTATTTGCTTTTTTAATATTCATCTATCTTTAAGATTTACTTGAAGCAAAAGGTTTTTTAAACAAGTGAACGTGTAAACGTTTTTTTAAACATTTTAAGAATGATACTACGAAGCAAACTCCTATTGAGTTTGACAACTCCGAATAACAACAAAAAAAAGAAGTGTTCTTTCAGTTAAAATATCTTCGATACTTTTCATTTCCAAACTAGTACTAGCCAAAGATATTATCAATAAACATCGTTAAGGGTCCATGTATGCTAAAATACATCAGCAATATAGTGTTTTTTTCATATAAAGCAATCATGGATCTTGGTGACAAAAATACACAAGATTAACGTTAATATGCTTTATAAGACTAGTGTTTCCAAAACCGATTCATTTTACTTTGCTCGATAGAAAAAAATCAAAAAATTAACCCTTTTTTGAAAGCAAAACCCAACTGTCTACTTCAATTACGAAAATATCGAGACCAGATTAAACATAAACATAAATAAGTACTATACCTAAAAGATAAGTGTTTCAGTTTTTATACTGTTTTCAAATTACTTTTATAGTGTCAAAAATAGTGATTTGTCACTTAAGACATTTATTTTAGAGCGCAATATTTTATAGTAATCATGGAACGGGGGAGTGCGGCGATTGGCTCTTCTGGCTGACTAAGTATGGGGCCTTAAGTTACGCGCTTATAAGGATAGCCCACAACTTTGTCAGGTCGGGGTACATCGCTTTGCAAAACACACTCATGCGGTCCGGGTCGCATCATATTGGCGGATTACTGTTACGCAGTACCAAAGAGTAGAGTAAAAAAGAGAACGGCAACTCTACTAGATTGTATCTTGTCTTAAGTGTGGACAGTGGCTCTTTGAGTAGTCGTCGTAAAAAACTTGAGCGTTAAAAAGCCTTCCACTTACATTATGTTTATCGTTTTAACTCTGCTCTTTGGTGACTGCATTTAAATGCTATTAATAACATAAGCACCTTTTAATACTATAGCTACAGGCCGCATCAGGGACTACGCCTGAGATGCTGCCCAAAAATCCTTGACGCAGCACGGATTTGTGTGCGTTAGTCTATACAAAATGTACGAATGTTAGTCCGAGTGTGCACTATCCTTTAGCAAACATATTTTGAACTAGTTAGTTGACTCATCCGGTACTACGCTGTGTGACACGTTTCCATATAAGAGGACAAAGTACAAAGTTTTAGAGAAATATTGAATATCGTTGCGTTGATCTCGTATTCGTATGTACATGACAAGTGTTGAATGGGCCTTAGGATTCGGATATGAGAACTCTCATTGTGCTATGTTGTTAACTAAGGAGTTATTCAGGATTCAGGAGTTCTTGATCTTGACATAATGTGTCAAGATTATGAAGAACTCCACCGCTTTATTCCACCTTTACTACGTACACATATTCTGCAATAATAACACAAGGCGAACTAATGCGTACCATATATCCTTAATATACCGCGCGCAAGAACTGAGATGGTTAGTTTACAAGAAAACTAACCATCTTTCATCTTTTGTACTGCAAAATATGGGAATCGTCGTCCTAAAGAAGTATTTCCGAAAAGTCACAATTGAAGCGTTTTCAAAGCAGATGGGACAGGCTTCTCTGGTATAATATCTTGATTTTGTCATTACTTTATTTATAGCAATATAATAATACAATAATATACATAAAATTACCAGAATAAATATCCCTGGACAAGTCACACGAATTGAATCTAACCCCAAAGTAAGCAAATTATATGCTTGTGTTATGGGTGTTAGTCAACGATTCTAATACATAAAAATACTTGAATAGATACCAGAATATATTTAATAAACACCCAGACCCGGAAATGCAGACATCTAAATGTTCATCACACAAATGCCTGCCCCCGTCGGGAATCGAACCCGAGCCTCGCATTTGTTCGATGTGGTTAGACGTGTACGTTAGCCACTCGACCAACGAGGCGGTCATAAAAATAATAAATATAATCGTATAATAATGTCTCTGTGGTGTTGGGGTCCGGCGTTGGACATGATTTCTTGAATCTAGGACTTAGTGTCTTCAGTTAGTCCTGGGTGCCAATGTTGTGCGTCTGCCTTCCACTCCGGAAAAATGGGCGTGAGGATAGTTTGTTTTTACCCGGGTACTTACATTATATCCACATTCGCATTGTATATCTGCTTTGTCAATCTTTCATCTGTCATTCTTTCCACATATCCGAACCAGCAGAGCATGTCCTTTCGTATTTTTCCAACATTTTCTTTCAATCCCATTCTTTCTCGGATCTCACTGTTACAAATGCGGTAAGCGAGCGTTACACTACATATTTTCCGTAGAGCTCTCATTTTCATGCTCTTTCTGATATACCAAACTCTCGCTTCCATACAATAACATTGGAATAAGCACAGAATTATGCAAAGCGAGTCTAGCTTTTTGACTCAAAACCTAGCTTTGCAATAGCTTACCATACGCTCCATTCACACTATTCCCTGCATTCACTCTCCTCTCTACATCCGCGGTGTACCTTCCATCCCTGCTAAAGGCACAACCAAGATATACAATTTCATTCACTAGTTTCAGCACTACATCATCAACCAAAACTCTTACATCCGTTCTGGCTACGTCTTTTTCAAATACCATTATTTTGGTTTTCATCGCATTCAAATGTAAGCCTCTTTCTTTATTATCTCCTTACATAACTGAGTTTGCAGCTCAGATGGTGTAGAGCCCAAAAGTACAGCATCATCTGCATAAAGCAGGCAGTTCACCACTTGGTCACCTATACCCATACGTCAATTTTCGTTACCTGTATTATAACATATACAAATTATTGATATAAAAATATATGTACATTTGGTAACGATGTTACTAACCTCGTTCGATTTTCAGTATGAACTTTATATGTTCGAATCAGCCCTCAGGGAGTAGTTACTCGTATATATAGAGCAATATTTGGTATTGAAATTGTGGTTGTTTAATATCTCGTACTAATATGTACGTGCTAGTTGTGAACCATAACTTTCTGTGTGCTCTACACTAGACATAGTTTACATCGTCGGCACTTGAATATGTTTCAAATGTTCTATAATTTATATTCTTGGCACTTAGTGAAAAACCGTTATTACGATAACAAAATTCAATCTATATCTTTGTTCGTAAATGTAAAATAATCGCGGTAACATTTTAATAACTTTGAATATTTTTTATGTATTTAAAAAAATATTCAATTTTAATATATATAAAAAAAATCTCATAAGAATTGTATTAAATACATATTAATTTTATCTTTCCTGGGTTTATATTATCCCGGGTCTGGCAACAAAAAGAAAATTGGATTTTTCCAATTTTCTAATTAAAAAAAACATTGCTCGGTATTGGAAACGTGCCCGGTTGGCGATAGACTTGCCACCTATCACATTGTGGGACTTAGTGTCTTCGGCTAGTCGTGGGTGCCCTGGTTGTGCCTCTGCCTACCTCTTCGGGGATATGGGCGTGAAGATACTTAATTTTATCTTATAACTAGCCATCCTGGCAAACTTCGTATCGCTTGAAATTCGCAGCCACTAACAATTTGTGAGGATTAAATCATTATTTTACCCATTTTCTACCTTCTCTTTTTGTTATATAACACAACAAAAAATAAATAGCAAAACTTATTTCTCCGTTCAGTCGTAATGCAAGAGCCTCGTGAAACCCCATTTAGATTTTAGTTTTATATATTATGTATTTGTCCTGAAGATATTTTTATTTCAGCAGAACGGGTAGCAAAACATGTAGTGTTACTAGCTGCCTGTTCCGGCTTCGCTCGGATGATAATTTTTTAATCATAAATTGAGATCTAAGCTATCCTATCTTTTAAGTTAGATGAAACTGCACACGGTGTGTAAATTTCATTGAATTCGGTTAAGTAGTTTAGGAGTCCATCGCGGACAAACAACGTGACACGTAATTTTATATATTAAGATGTTAAAGTGACTTGTAAATTACGATTTCTTTTTGTATTAGTACATAACATGTACGTATCGCTCACAACAGACCTAATTTAATTTAAACCTTAACAATTCAATACTAAAAAGTAAATAAAACAAAGTACAAAGAGCGACCTTATTAGCTATACCTTAGCAACTAGGAGTACTTCTAAAGAATTTTATTGCTACTTGCTACGGTTTTATTTTGGTACACATACATATCTTCACCATATCCCTTATGGTGTAGACAGAGTGTATCGAGTACCAAATGCCTCGACCTTTTTGAAGACGTGCCTTATTCATTACTTCTTCAAATGTAACATATAATCACACCACCGTTGTATAAAACTAAAGCGATATTCAGCCTAGATCCTATCTCCCCGTGTCTAGATCTATCCACACTGGCATTGTATAACATTTTGTCAATCATCCATTAGTCATTCTTTCCATACTTGCGACTCAAATGTAACTGCCTTCATTTATAGTACTAGGACTTCGAGACTTTCACGTCTTTTAAAGACGTTCTAGATAGTTTTAAATACGACTTCCCAGAATGACAACATGAAGAAAACTTTATTCCATCTTCCGATTACTATTAAATTCGGAATAAATACGGTCCCGACAAATTCAAACCGATGTTAACAACTAGTGTTCACAGCTGTCTGGAACACCTATAAATGCTAACACACCGTCACTATTTTACAAAGTCAAATCCTCGTGAATTGAAATTAAACCGCTGGTCTGGTCCTCTGTTTGGAATACACTATATTCGTTAAATTTGGGTGAACGGGTAATAAGCAACATAGAACATACAACAAGAGCACTGCTGGTAGAATGCTATGATGCATCTTAAGGATAGGAATAGGAAGTCCCTAGGACTTATCATTTTACCTATTCCTACCTCCATAAGGATAGTGTCGTGTTTTGATCTGGAGGGAAGGGTAGCCGTAAGACTTAGATATCATGTCAAATGTTTCAGACACCGGACAGCAGTCCATCCATAACACATATGGTGTCTATAGACCACGGTTTGCTCTCCTATCACGAGACCAATTTGCCTGCTCGATAACCTATCACAAAAGAAAGAAATTCCTAGGGCCTTAGATCTAACATGATTGTATCAAGCCATCATAACCCTGTGAATAATATTCTGATAAGTACGAGTGAATAAAAAATATATTTTCCCCAAAGGAAGCATCGTTTTAAAACACTGGTTTTAAATATTTTTTCCAAATACAACAGCAGGCCCTTTTTTTAGTCATTTTTCAAAGGCTGAATTCCAAACAATTTCAAAATCAATCGCCAGACCCTATTTCGTAAAAACGAGCTTAAAACCAAATACAAAAAATGTGATCAAAGCTAAAAAATGAATCCAATTTTTCATTCGAGAACATTCCATGTAAAATTACGCAAAACTTGAGGTCGAGCGAAAGTTCGCCTGATTGTTTCGAATTACCCTTTCACGTTGTAAAACTCACAGAACCCTCTAGTTACTTTTTATAGTAGTCACGTGATGCTCTCACACCTTTACCCTCACATTTTATTCATTGTTTTAAACAGGTTTTTTGGATACTAATGTGCTACAACTTCGCTAGGTATTAACATTTTATCTATTCCTCCCAACATGTAAGTACTTGTGATTATGTTTTATGCTTTTTTTTCTGTAGCGTAGAAGTAGGACAAGTAACACAAATTGAATCTAACCCCAAAGTAAGCAAAATGTATGCTTTTGTTATGGGTTTCAGTCAACGATTTTAATAAATAGCAATACTTAAAAAGTTATCAGTATAAAGTACTTTATGCCCATATCCCTGAAGAGGTAGGCAGAGGCACAACCACGGCACCCACGACTAGCCGAAGACACTAAGTCCCACAATGTGATAGGTGGCAAGCCTATCGCCAACCGGGCATTTTTCCAATCCCGAGCAACATTTTTTTTATTAGAAAATTGGAAAAACCCAATTTTCTTTTTGTTGCCCGACCCGGAATTCGAACCCAGGACCTCATGCAGTCAAATCCAACAACTGAACCGCTAGACCACAGAGGCGACAAGTTATCAAGTATAAATTTAATAAACACCCAGACCTGACAATGCAGACATCTAAATGTTCGTCACATAAATGGCTGCCCCCGTCGCAAATAGAACCCTAGCTTCACGATTGGTCCATGAAGTTAGGTGTGCAAGCTACCCCCTTGAGAAACGAGACCGTCAAATAAGATATATAAGAGACAGTTTGCTCTAACCATCAAGAGAGCCATCTGCTTATTCAGTCTTCTAAAGAATATTAATTTTAACGGTGTAAGACTCAAATAATACAGACTTCGTTTTCAACATTACGAGGGGCCTTCAATAATTACTTAGCCTCATCGCCCCATGGCGTTGTTGTTACAAAAGAGTTTTACTATTGTGTAGAAAATACTTTTTAAAGTCTATCAAGTAGTTTTCAGTCTTTTCCCTTCATTTGTTTTGTTTTGACAGCCTTTGGAAGCGAGCGTGTCGGTCGGTTTTGCAAAAATGGAAAAAGAAAAAGTCACTCGCCGGCAAAAGATTTGGGTCGAATGATGAGGTCATCGCCGCCACAGAGGCCTATTTTGAAGACCTCGGGAAATCGTATTTTTTTGACGGGTTAAAGAGTTTGAGCATCGCTGGTCCAAGTGTATTGAATTGAAAGGAGACTATGTTGAAAAATAAATCTTTACTTTCTCAAAATTTTCTTTATTTTTTCTTAGGCTAAAAATTTATTGAATGGCCCTCGTATATCGGCTAGTTCACAAAAATGTATTTTTCATGATTTCCCTGGGGTTCCCTCATCAGAACCAGATTAGTGGTTATATGTGGTGGTAAAGAGACTATCTCAGAAGTATGCTTTTTGTAATAAAATAAAGTTTTGAAAATAGGTTTTCAATTGACGGAGAAATCGATTAACTTTTATATAAAAACTAGCTCCAGCGAACTTCGAAACGCCTACACCAGTCAATATTTGAGATAAAAACTACCCTATATTTTAAGTTGGACCCAACTACAGATTGTAAAATTTTTTGAAATCGGTTCAGTAGTTTGGGAGTCCATCGCGGACAAACAACTTGACACGTAATTTCTTTATATATGTAAAGAAGATATAGAAGTCGAACATGAGGAGTGCTCTTCCACTATGTTTGGTTGGATCCAGACTCTTTAATTTAACCTTATCATCAAAGTATAGTCATACATAAATGACACCATATTACTATCAAACTTGGTTTTCTATAGTTTTATTGTATTTAAGTTATTTAAATATTTTATAAAACCAGAAGTGGGACATACAGATTCTTGCGTTTGTAAATTCTCTTCCTCCTCGACGTTCCAGTACGAAGACATGACAAGAAAGATGCTGAACAAAACTTAGTGCTTCTTAAATATATGTGTCTTGAACCATTGCCATTTGCCATTGACCAAAGCTTCGTATTTATATTAAATATTTGAATAAATTGCCACAAATCTAAATTCCGGTCACGAATATCCGGTCGCTTCTATTCAATATAGACACCGAATAAAACCGCTTTTTGTTCAGAGGTGTACGTGTTTTGGTTAAGTGTCGAATGTATTACCCAAATATTAATTAATACAAGCTGCGCTTGCGGCTTCGTTCATGTAGGAATTGAAGACGCGATTAAATTCTGATCAAATGCCTAGTTTAAAATAAAAACAAACGTTGTCTATCATTCAGTGATAGTCCTATCAAAATTGGAATTCGAAGGATTAGTCAAAATAAACGTGAGACACATTTTTAGTCAGCTTTGTTCAGGTTTTTGTATTCCAACGAAACAATTTAAAAAAAATTTAAAATTACAGACAGACACGATAGATACGAAAAATTGATTTTCGTATATATGAAGACTTATAATATTAGTGGGATTTTGGAAAGCAAAACATTGTGTATTTTAGTATTCCTTCAATTGCATGTTATTATTTCCCTAGCAATAGACGCGAGTGTGTCTGTACTTTTTTGGACTGTAGTTATAATAAATAAAAAAATAAGTTACATTTATGCTAATACATACACGCATGCATGCAAATTTGTGTATGTTGTTGTGTATTTCTCCATCATCACTCCTAATCGACAAAACTAATTTATTCATATGTATAATCATCTCTATGGTTTAGCGGTCCAGGTGTTGGACTTGATTGCATGAGATCCCGTTCGCTTCCCGTCAATAACACCGTGATATCTGACTAGGGGTAGAGTTTCATAGCGACTCCCCGGATTAGTACCACCGCCTTACCTATTCGTACGTACGTTGCTCTCTTGGGGTCGATGGTAGGTGGTCAATGTTAAGCTTAACATGAAAATCTACTGGCTACCGTATTGTAGGACCGAAACATGATGACGCCAAATATCGTCATAAAGGTAACAGGTAAGGCAATCGCTCCCTACCCAAAAAATTACGGTACAGAACTCTATCACTAGTGTACTTATATGTAATGTTCTAATTAGGAGCTACCAGGCATATTTAGCAGGCAGGTCTATTCTTCGCCGTGGACTCGAACTCAAGCGGGTAATATGTAAACGTGTCTAATCAATTTTTATTTATTTTTATGATAACAGGAAGCAAACAAGCAGACGGATTTCCTTATGATAAGACATTCACGCCGACTAGAGACAACAAAGGTGGTAATGTTGCGTTGCCAACCTAAGACTGGGATGTTGGGCCTCGAGAAAAAGTCAGTTTACAGGGTACTTTATTCATAGAACCGGAACATGTCAACGGCAAGAACTGACGTTATGGCGTCAGGAATAGGCAAGGCGGTGAGGAAGGCGGTAGGCTAAGAAACTCTACCACCTAGTAGAATATCACGCTATTAGTGACAGTAAGCCTATGCTCGCCTTTGACGAGCTGCCTGGCAGGAAGGCAGATTCCCTATTTTGCAAAGGAGCCCGGACCAACACGGGGAGAACGAACGTGAACCAAGGTTTTATAAGATTTTTCTAGTAGCTACTATCCCGTAATAGTTATTTAGACTCCAATGGTAATCTCCTGCCTCTAAAATATCTCCACACAAAAATTATATAATCAAAACCCTTTGTTGCGACCTGAAAAAGGACAGACAAATACATTATTGCATATATAGCATTTTACGGGCACATCGTGACAATAGTTTCTTATTCCCGGTAAGTGTAAGTCATAGATTTAGGATCCTAAATCTATATTCTATGGTGTAAGTGATTTATCTCGTATATCGTCCAGTATACATTTTTAAAATTTGTTTTGCAATTTTTAAATTATACATCAAGTATCGTCGATAATATCGTCGAGGCATATGAAAATATATGCTTTATCGCCTCTGTGGTCTAGTGGTCCAACCGTTGGACTTGAATGCATGAGGTCCCGGGTTCGATTACCAGGTCGGGAAACAAAAAGAAAATTTGGTTTCTCCAATTTTCTAATAAAAAAATAAAAAAAATATTTCTTGGGATTGGAAATGTGCCCGGTTTGCGATAGGCTTGCCACCTATCACATTGTGGAATTTAGTATTTTCGGCTAGTCGTGGGTGCCGTATTTGTACCTCTACCTACCTCGTCGAGGATATGGGCGTGAAGTTACTTTATGCTTTATCAACTCGCAATTCACTAATCCGATCTTAATATATTTTATACGGAAACTCCCCCGGGTCCATAATCTTTTGAAAAAATAACCATCAAAATTTTTTCGTTGTTAGCCGAATCATTGCTTGACAAACAGATAAAAAAAATTCAGTCGAATTAACAACCACCTCCAATTTTGGAGTCGGTTAAAAACTAACTTTTTAACTTTTACTTTTTGTAACTTTTTGGTTATATTTAGAAATATTTTAAAATATTCACTCTATTATTATAGAAACAAACAAGTAATATGAATTAGCAATTGTCGTACAAGTTATGTAGGTAATCATCTTGACAAAAACCAATTGCTGACTTAAAATTAAATAATATTTATCATATCATATTTTATTGAATCAGGCGTTACTTTGCGAAAATCCATTATAAAAGATGTAAAATTAGCCTTTATTTTGCTAATTCCGCGTAAGCAGTGTAACCGTTGTGGCAAATAATCCTCCAAACGACACAGAATGTGACAAGCCCAACTGACGTTCCCACCACGGAAAGAGCTCGGGAAACAATATAAATTGTCACGTTCTTTACATGTGACAACCCTAC
>NJDC01007865.1:46614-61973 GCA_002245475.1 Calephelis virginiensis | reverse complement strand
TCCCGGGTCGGCCAACAAAAAGAAAATTGAATTTTTCCAATTTTCTAATAAAAAAATGTTGGTCGGGATTGGAAATGTGCCCGGTTAGGGATAGGCTTGCCACCTATCACATTGTGGGACTTAGTGTCTTCGGCTAGTCGTGGGTTGCCTTGGTTGTACCTCTGCCTACCTCTTCGGGGATATAGGCATGAAGATACTTTTAATTAATCCTAAGTTTGGGAATGACATAATTACGATGTGTAGGTCAAATCTACTAATGTAAAGATATAAACATATAAATATCATAATAATATGTAATTATCAGACTTAGGAATGTAATATAGGAATCAGGCCTCGTGGATGATCAGTGGACGGTGGCCTTAGATCGGGAAGACGGTCCTAATTTATTAAAAAAAATAGTTTTAAAAACAATAAAGACAAATATTATTATCAATTTCACCTTACATTTGATTTTGTTGATGTGAAATGGGTTAAAGTAATATGAATACTAATATTATAAATGCAAAGGTATGTTTTATTGTCTGATATGCTTTTACAACTAAACCATTGGATCTATTTTGATAAAATTTGATATGCATTTAGTTTAAAAATCCAAGATCAAACATAAATTACTTTTTTTTAAGACAAACCACAAAAAAACTTAATGCATAATTCTTCTATGCTACACAAGAACTATATTTATCAGTAACTCAGTGAAATAGCAACGTTTTGTCAAAATTTATGGTGTGCCATAGCAAAGAGAAACATTTCAATTTTCATTAAAAATAATAGATAAATTAATAATAAATATGTCCTAAACCCTACGGTGTGTGACAGAGCGACGAAGGTTAAAACCACCTAAAATAAAACGCCGACCATAATTTATACGACAGCAACCCCAGTGTGCGGAAACGGCGCTTGTGTGAAAAGGCATAACACAGTCTTTGTAGTATAATTTACAAGTAATACTGACACGACATTTAAACCTATGAAATATATTATTTTACAATTAATAGCCATGTAAAAACTAAATTTTGATTTAAGTATATCGAAATATTTTTTAAAATATATTCTTTATATTGTCGAGTTCTTGATGGACGTTGTGCGTAGAAGTAAAATAAGTTTGTAGCTCACGAAAAGATAAAGCAAGAATAAGTTTATTGTTCAGCAAATCTTAGCTTTTGCTTTTTAACGAAGTCCATCGCCATTTTATCTGTTGTTCTCGATTCCAAAATTTGGAGGATTGGATGATCTGAAAAAAAAATACATTAAACATTAAATTATCATAGTTCATGATCCTATTTTCTATTGACTTCGGAAAAAGTTTGTTAAAAATGTATTTAAGTATGCGACTTATGTTTGCTGTGCCAAAGTTTCTGATGTCTGGATTCAACCTGAAGGGTGTGCTTTAAAACAGATACAAAATTTACTGGTTAAGTCCAATATTGGGTAAATATGACTAGTTTAAAACATTACAAAAGTGATGTTAATATGTTATCGAAAAATAAATGTTGGTATTCAAACGCGACTCGAATCAAATAGTCCAAGTGATAAATCATTAAAAAGTTTTGTTAAAACTAAAACAAAGTTCATTTGAGTCAAACGTCAAACCAGCCATCATAGAGTGCCGTTACTGTAGTATGGTTTTGTGTAATGTGTGTAAGGGCTGTTCGTTAGTTATAGGTGCAGTGGGCGGGAATGTTGTGTGAATGATTACGGCGGTCGGTGAGCTGCATGAGCGGCAGCTCGAGCGGGCGCAGCGGGTCGGGCGGGGCGCCGGCGGCGAGGCCGGGCAGGCGGGCGAGCGGCACGAACGCCTCGCCGGCGAAGTCGTCCGCCGTCAGCACGTCGCGGTCCCACACCGACAGCGCCAGCGCGCCCGCACCGCCGCGGCACGCCTCGGCGCTCACACCCCACTCGAAGCACTCGTCCCACACGGGGTTTAAGGTTTTCTATACACATTTCACAATTTTTAACCTCGGTCACAAGTTTAATTACACTAAAATAAAAAAGCGGTTGTCTGTAAAGCCGGTTTTCTAACGATAGTTAAACGTGACAACGTCATAAGAACGGTGGCCCATTGTGCCTCTTTGTCGCCCGTTCCGCGCTCTCGCGCTCCAAGCCCTAAATAGAACGCCTCAGAGCGAGGTAACGCCGCATTAGTCATGTTTTTTGGAGCGTGCAGCCGGCTCCAACGAATTATAACACGTCACGTCAAAAAAATTCAATGACATCAGACCTACATTTATTGTTTCTAAAAATCATCTTGATCACGTCATCTTTCAAACGAGAATATCAGCTTCGAAATCGATCCATCCCATTAAAAGTTATAATGCCACACACACGTTATACTTATAACACCCTACTTTTACCGTCAGGGATTAAAAAAAATTGCTTCCCCAACTTTAAAATATTGATTTATTTAAAAAGATTTAGTACGATTTAGTACGTAGGTACCGAATTGATTTTAACCAAATTTCTTTACTCAAATTTTTTTTTATACTCACCCACTTTTTAGTACGTTATTTTATAGATTTTTAACACATATTATACCAATTTCTTGTTGTTATTTTTTGTATTTTTTTTTGTTGTTAGGTACTTCTCGTATTTTGAGTATTGCCTAAACCAAAACTCAATGTACTCGTATGATTGTATTTAAATTTGAAAATTTATTTTTTGTTTATTCTTTTAATTTTTACACTAGTTAAAATGGTAAATCGAATTACCTATATTTTGGAAATATCATTAATTTTATTACAATGTAAAGTAAAACTATTAAGACAACTTAATATTTAGTGTATCAACATAAAAAAAATCAAGAACATTTCTATGAAAAATAAAGATGAAAAAAAAAAAATCATAGGTCAGCAAAAAGTATATGGGCCCTTTTTTTGTTGCTGTGGAGAGAAGAAAAAAATTGGGAAAATTATAAGAAAAATAAGAAAAACAATAACTTAATTTGTTTCCATGAAAACTGCTTCCAGCAATAAGAAATAAGCCGGATCGCCTAGTACTTAAATGAATAATTTTAATCCTAAACACCTAAAGTTTCCTTACGATTAATCGCTTCTAATAATATCTTCAGTAAAAGTTTTTACAAAAGTATGAAATCCTTACCTTCTGAACATTTGTGGTTTGTTCTTGAGCCTTTGGGAAAAGCCTTTTCGGCAGCAGTTCCAACACAACGAAGGGATCACTTAGGCCATTGGGGTCTAGTGGGATGACGTCACGGGCAGATAAAACTTCCACGCAAAGTGAATCGTGATTAAAGTACACCCTGTAACCAAACCTTTGATTACTGCCACGAAATTAAACAAACATATCAACTAGCAGCTTCCGCTCGAGACTTCGTCCGGAATCCGTCGTGAAAAAAGGAAGTAAGTATATTCACGCAATTATCCCCGAAGTAGTTAGACAGAGGCACAAACAGAGCACCTAGGATTTGCTCGAGTAGGGATTTACACCCATACCTATTCCTGCCGCCATAACGACAGTATTTTTCACTTTTATGTTCCGCTCCAAAAAGTAATAATGTAAGTATCTTCACGCCCATATCCCCGAAGAGATACGTTAATTTCTTGGCGTGATCAAGTTGTATACAGTGTGTTGTGTGGAGTTGTCCAGTTACCTGACAAATATGGAGCCGTAGGGGGAAGGCAGCGGCGCCCTCGCCTGGTCAAGCAGGCGCTCGGCCAGCCACCGCTCCATGAGCTCCTCCGTGCTGGCCTGGTGGAACTGCAGACGCTGCTCCACGCGCGCCCACTCCGCGTTGTGCACCTCCGACATCGGGAGCCCTTCGTCAAATTAAAAGTACCGCTTTTTACTACATGAATATAAGGATAAATACGATACCTATATAAAAAAGTATCTTCACGCCCATATCCCCAAAGAGGTAGGCAGAGGCACAACGACCCACCCAAGACTAGTCTAACTAAGTCCCACACAATGCAAGCCTATCGCCAACCGGGCACATATCCAATTCCGGGCAACATTTTTTTATTAGAAAATTCAAAAACCCTCATGCAGCCAAGTCCTACACCTGAAAAGCTAGACCACAGAGGACCACGATATCTATATATACCAAAATAACATTGTTTACCATTTCATTTCTGCCTGTCGGTTTGTCTGTTTGTTCTATAGTTGACTGAGTAACTAAACAGTCTCTTAATATTAACAGAAATTATCGAAAATCACCCTTGTAGTCTAACAGCGCGGTGTTGGCATTGACTACACGAGGTCCGGATTCGGTTCTCGTGTCGGTCAACAGTAAATACATAGACTTTATACTTTTAGACTTCTAAAATCGAATTATAGAATCAAGACCTTATTTACGGCAAAGGCCTGAAACTTACAGCACCTAGACCACATTAAAATGAAAATCTATGTCTAAGCAAAAAAATATTATTTAAAACAAACAAATATTTACAAAATTAAAATATTTTTACGAATTTCAATAAATAAAACGAATGATTTAAATAAATTGACAAACAAAATAAATACATATAAAGATCGGCAACAAAATAAATGAGAAACGTTTGTATAATTACTTGTATTTCAAAAACAATAAAATCTAGATAAAAATGTAAACCAAAAAATAATATATTGATTATATTTAATACGATAATTTAGGCTTTTTTATGACAAAAGACAGCGAACAAACACGCGTAAGAGATAACCGCAGCCTATAGATATCATAGATGTTTTATTGAATCAGGCGTTACTTTGCGGAAATCCATTATAAAAGATGTAAAATAAGCCTTTATTTTGCTAATTCCGCGTAAGCAGTGTAACCGCTGTGGCAAATAATCCTCCAAACGACGCAGAATGTGACAAGCCTAACTGACATTCCCACCACCCACCTCCGCGACCAGAACACGAATATAGGAAGAGCTCGGGAAACAATATAAACTGTCACGTTCTTTACATGTGACAACCCTACCTAAAGTTCCCACCTCCCACCTCCGCGACCAGATCACAAATAGAGTCCGAACACGGGAAACAAAACCACTTGTCACGTCCTTCGCCAACTTTGTCGAAGCACTCACCACAGAGAACACGCGGAGGTGGGAGGTGGGAACTTTAGCTAGGGTTGTCACATGTAAAGAACGTGACAATTTATATTGTTTCCCGAGCTCTTCCTTTATTCGTGTTCTGGTCGCGGAGGTGGGTGGTGGGAACGTCAATTAGGCTTGTCACATTCTGCGTCGTTTGGAGGATTATTTGCCACAGCGGTTACACTGCTTACGCGGAATTAGCAAAATAAACGCTTATTTTACATCTTTTATCATAGATGTTGTAGGTGCGTCGCTTTCCTGTTAGGAGTTAGGCCAATTGTGCAAACCTTAAAAGTCCATAATGACATTGATATTATCGAATAGATAAGGCGGTGGTGCCCTACCCGATCAACTTGCTGCACAGAACTCTACCTGTGACTCTACTACCAGTCTTGTTGATAATAACCCGTTTTGCCTTTGCTAGCCTCTTACGAGCTGGCAGTCAGGACGGGAGATGGTCTATTTTTCACATAGCCTCTAGAGTCCGGAGCTTTTAAAAAAAAATGTTTCATATTGTATACATATACAATATCGCAGAGACTGAAAAAAACATTTCCGGTGAGTTTTCGTCTACTTATACGAGTACATCGGGGCTATGTTCTCAACGAAAATTGTGCGCCAAAATTCAAATTCGCCGAAAACAAAGAGAATGGGTTTTTTAAAAGTCTATGTACTCATCTGAGGATACAGGGTCTCTAGAGGATAAGGCCTGGACCAACATAGGGGTATAGCTAAATAAGAAATTTTGAAATTGTTATAGTAAGTATATATAATTATATTGTAGGCTGTGGCGTAAATAATTAATGTTAGTTGTTAAAATCGAATATCTATAGCCTGTTTTTGAATCTCAGACACTAAATTGACATTAGAAATGTTGTTAGTTTTTGCGATTCATAAATAGTGTCGTGCCCTTATCGGAAAATGTTAATAAAATCTTTACCGATTTTTATAAGTTACACTTAAAAATGTTAAATGTCATTAAAATTAATACGTGTCATTATCTGTATTTTCAAAAATATTTTTTTAATAAAAAACAACATTTGTATTTTTAATATTAATTTTATTTTTATTCAGATAATAACTCGATATTTGAACACTTAAAATTATTAGATTCGTCAAATAATTCTATTTAATTAAGCTATTGGTTATTATTTAACGTTGTCAAATTTATGACCCAGTTGACAAGTTTTGTGTTTGTTTTTGTGTTTAAATTTTCAACATAGTAACCATACCGGCCTTCCGTCGCTGTAGAGTTACTTGACTTCCAAAAAAAGATTAATACTTCATTTAATTGAAATTTATTATTTCTTGTCTAACAAAACAATAAACTAAAGAAAAACAACTAAACGATAATTATACAAGTATTTCTATATTTGGTATAGTTTCTTAGAGCACCATTTGCGAGCATATAATTTGCTTACTTCGGAATTAAATCAATTTGTGTGTTTTGTCGGGGCTATATTACATTTTGTTAATAAAAGTAAATAAATATCTCCGGACAAGTCGCACAAATTGAAACTAACCCCAAAGTAAGCAAATTATATGCTTGTGTTATGGGTGTTAGTCAATGATTCTAATACATAGAAATACTTAGATAGATACCAGAATAAATAATCATTTAAAGCACGTTTCCTTTTTTTTATGTCAGTTTAAAGGGGCTGATATATATATATGGTTGCAGTTATCAACTTTATTTAGATTTTTCTTTTTTCAAAAATCGACATTCATTTACAAAATGTCGGTATCATAGAACAGCACACCAAAATGCAAGGATAATCTAATATATGAAACTCTCGTGTCACGATGTGCGAGATAGAACTCCTCCGAAACGGCTTGACCGATTCTCATGAAATGTTGTGAGCATATTGAGTAGGTCTGAGAGTTGGCCAACATCTATTTTTCATACCCCTAAGTGATGAGAGTAAGTCACCCCATTTTTTTTTACTAAAATCACATTAAAATATAGCAGAACAACGTCTGCCGGGTCAGTAAGTTTAATATATAAAATTCCCGTGTCACGATGTGCATGATTGAACTCCTCCAAAACGGTTCGACCGAATTTCGTGAAATTTTGTGAGCATATTGAGTAGGTCTGAGAATCGGCCAACATCTATTTTTCATACCCCTAAGTGGCAAGGGTGACTCAACCCAATTTTTTTTACTAAAATCACATTAAAAAAGTAGCAGAACAACGTCTGCGGGTCAGCTGGTTATTTGTGAATTTGACATTTACGCCTGTCATTTCGTCCCTTAGATTAAAAAACAGACTTTAGAATTTTGTGACATGTAGAAATAGCCTAAGTTAAAATAACGCGCCCCACACCTTAATTACTTTGAATATATGTGTTAATGCGAATATTAACAACGACATTATATAAAAGTGCGAGAGTATTTTTTTGAGAATTGCTATCTGTATGCTTATAGATTGGTCATTTGTTGTCAGTATATTTACACAATAGACCTAATATCCCGGCCGTAGGACAGCGACGTACCTATAACATCGATGGTGTCTATAGGCCACGTTTCTATCTTAACATCAGCAGACGCGTGAGCTTGTTTGCTGACCTATCACATAAAAATGTTAACATCCGCAATACTATTTGCTTATAGAAATACTGTCATATTGAATGGAACAAGACGTCTGCCCTGTCTCGCGTTTAGATTATTTATAAACTAGTTGGACAACAAATCGAAGAAATGCGTTGATATACGTTAAGTATTTAAATGTCTAAATACAGAAAATGTTTTTGTACTAGTTCGCTGATTTATCAAATAAAAAATGTTAACATCCGCAATGCTCTTTGTTCCTCGAAATACTGTCGTATTGTATGGAACCAGACGTCTGCTCTGTGTCGCGTTTAGACTACTTTAAACTAGTTGGACAATAAATCGAATAAACACGTTGACATATTGTGTTAAGAAAATTACCAATAATCGAAATGTATTTTATGTGTATTGCGTGCATACTATCAACATAAGCGTATGAGTAAATACGATGGTAGGGCTCGTCATTTCAGTTTACATGATTTGTACCTATTATAATAATTATGTCAGGCCTGGGAATACGGGATAATCTCTCCTGATGGTAAAATACTATCGTTGCGTATTGAAACTCAGACTGAGGTATAAGGTAAGGTATTCTAGCCCGTTGGGTCATTCCCGACTAAAACATGCCATTGTTGCTATGGCGGTAGGAATAGGCAAGCCAATGAATCCCAACTCACGCTAGTTGCAGAATGGCATTTTGCCATCAGTGGTTTCTTATAATGTGTCAGAGAGAGATGGTTTATTCTATACAGGTCTCGGACCAACACGAGGGAAATACATGTCTGGTAACATATGTCCAGCAGCATTTGGGGGGTATGCTAGTAGAGTTCATGATGAAATAGTGCATACCTTTCCCCTCAGCATGGAAGAAGTCGACAAGCAGGTCGAGCGCCTCCCTTAGCCGGTGGTGGTAGACGCGCGGCCGCTCGGCCCCGCCGGCGTCCGCCTGCGCTGCCAGCTCCCGCAGCACGGCCCCCCACACGCCGCCCAGCGCGCGGACGAACGCTCGCGACAGCAGCCACGTGTTCAGCGACGACAGGTGGCTGTCCAGGTACTCCAGCAGGGGACTTATTGCCTACAACAGAATTGTATCTTTACGCCCAAATCCCTGAACAAATTAGGAGAGGTACAATCGGAGCACCCACCGACAGAGCCCTAATCCAATACCGGCCGCCACTGTTTTTTACCAAATCTAAAAAACAAATGTTTGAGTGTCCTAGCCTTTCTGTTATTGAAAGAATTTTCATGATCGCATTTGTATTTGCAAAGATTACTTACCGCCTACAAACAAACAAATTTAGAAACTATATCTGTGGTCTAGCGGTCCGGGTGTTGGACTTGACTGCATGAGGTCCCGGGTTCGAATCCCGGGTCGGCCAAAAAAAAATGTTGGTCGGGATTGGAAATGTGCCCGGTGGGCGATAGGCTTGCCACCTATCACATTGTGAGACTTAGTGTCTTCGGCTAGTCGTGGGTGCCTTGGTTGTACCTCTGCCTACCTCTTCGGGGATATGGGCGTGAAGATACTTCTTTTATCTTTTTATAATATTAGAACAGCTGTTAGAATACACCACAGATTATTTTATTATAGCAACCTTGAATTAACTAGTCTACAGGGTGCCACAGTCGACCTTTAGGAAGCCAGAGCGTATAGCTTCTTGAAAAATAAATTCAACAAAATCTAGCTGCAAAAAAAATTGCTATCCTACAAAATTATAAAAACATTACTACTTAAACTTT
Source organism: Calephelis virginiensis (assembly GCA_002245475.1). Lineage (NCBI taxonomy): Eukaryota > Metazoa > Arthropoda > Insecta > Lepidoptera > Riodinidae > Calephelis > Calephelis virginiensis. Next base: position 52,653 of record NJDC01007865.1, on the reverse strand, counting down.
ACGCCTAATCTAACAAAAAAATACAGTTAGATTTTTCAAATTTTTTTTGCATGTTTTCCCACCCACCCATTTTTCCCTTTCTGCCAGGCAGCTCGTAAAGGCGAGCATAGGCTTACCGTCATTAGCACCGTGACATCAGACTAGGTTGTAAAGTTTCGCAGCGACTCACCCGGATTGGTACCACCGCCTTACCTATTCCTGCGCCATAGCGTCAACGCTTGCCGTTGACGTGTTCCGATTCGGAGGATAAGGTAACTGGTAAACTTATTTTTGCTCTAGGTCTAACAGCTCGGCCCCAGGTTGGTATCGCACAAATTACCACCTTTGATATCTCTAAGCGGCGTGAATTTCTTACCATCAGGATATCCGTCTGCTTGTTTGTTTGCCTTCCAATACCATAAAAATAAAAAATAAACACAGTGCATGTGACCACCAAGCACTGACTTTCTAAGGGTCTATTGTGGCACCCTGTATAATGTAACCGTCTCGGATTGCATTTTAATATTTCAAAATACCGTAGTCTCAAAAACTTCATTTTGTTTGTGAAAATGAGAAAATTTTACAACAGAGAGTTTTGCTAACAAAATAAACACACGTTAACTTCAGACAAAAGTTTTTTATATCTGACAATACAAAGGCAATCTCAATTTTTCTTTTCAAAGACAGGCGGTATAATTCTTTTTGATATAAACATAGTACTATGAGAAAAAAAGTGTTTTTTTAATGTTGGAAGGCAAATAAGCAGATCCCTTTCCTGATAGTAAGAAATTCACACTGTCTAGAGACACCAAAGGTGGTAATAGTGTATTGCCAACCTGAGGCCGGGATGTTAGGCCTCGAACAAAAGTAAATATATTCGCTATCTTATCATCCGAAATGGAACACGTCAACGGCAAGTGCTGACGTTATGGCGGCAGGAATAGATAAGGCGGTGGTACCAATCCGGGCGAGTCGCTGAGAAACCACCTAGTTAGATGTAACGGTGTAAGTGACGGCAAGCCTATGCTCGCCTTTTACGAGCTACCTGGCAGTAAGGCAGATGGTCTATTATGGAAATGAGAGAAATGAGGACCAATACGGGGAAAACTGCAGAGATTTTTATGCAAACTACGTACAATAGTACTATTTAAATTATGCGCTTCGGTTATATTCGTCAAGCTTCGGAAATCCGAATGCATTTAAAAGATATCTGTATAGAGTTGTTATTACAAATAATTAATAATTTCGCTTAAATTTAGATTAGGTCAGCCAATTTAAAAATGATAGTATAAAATGTAAAAACAGTAAAAAGTGTAAATCCGAAGCGCATAATTTAAATCATTCAAAGTCCATGGATTTTAGAACTTGATGTTACATACATCCAACCTCTTAATTTTCTTCAAAACTTTCATATTTACAATATTGAAATGAGATAAATAAATAATGTAATTAGCAAATAAGATGTGATTTTTATATCATAATTAGTAACAAATAGCTGTATTCTGTGGATTCGCCCGCATATTGACGATATTTAACTTGATCGCAGGAACTTAATTCAGGATAAAAAGTAGCCTACGTACTTCTCCGAGGTCTAATCTATTCATATGTTCTAAAATTATTTTAAATCGGTTTAGCTGTACAAACGCAAAACATAAACATTTAATAATATTAGTAGGGATCACAAATATAAATTCACAAAGCGCTGAGGATGAAAAGTATAAAATATATTTAGAATTTAGATTAAAATTCAGAATGTTTGAGAGCAAATTTCAAATGCAAACAGGGCCGTCGTAAGTCGCCCGCAAATTATAATGACAAGGATGTTGTGAGTCGGAAGAGCAAGAGCTAGTACCATAAATCGCATGATATTCTCTTGAAAATATTTAAGTTGTTTACAAATAAATATTCATATCGAATTTTTTTATTTATTTATTCAATTTTTTTATTTATTTAATTTACTTCGCGTAACAATAGGAAATCATATGAAGAAGCTAAATACAGCGTCGGATAAGGTGGCTAGGGTGACCAGTGACCGGGCGAGGTGGAAGGCGATTTTCCACCTCGTAGGGTCTCCCTGTGCCAATCGCCCATCTTCGTAATGAAATGCAGGCGCGAAGTTATTACGATTTATCTAAGGCACTCGTATTACGGCAGTTGAGAATTACCTGTGGTGTAGGCAGTGTGTCTGGTGACCAAGCGAGATGGAAGACCGCCTTACGTAGTGGAGGGCGGGCGCGGGCCGCCAGTGGAGCCGCTGCCCGTGCCGCCCGCGCCTCTAATGTACCCAGTGCCCCTCTCACCAGCTGACGGCCGGTCTCCTCACTCAACCTAGACAGCAAACAGATTTTGTATAACAATTTTAAAGTTTAGTGGTAATAACAAACTATGAATAACTATAAGTCTTTCATATTCGCTGTATTAAACGGGACGGTTTACTACGACATGGATATCGGACATATTAATTAAACATAGCTATCAACACGTAAATAAATTTACTTCTGGGCCGTGAAAAAGCGAATACTTTTGCTGTAAATCGATGCATGAACAATATAAATGCAACACAAAATTTGAAACACTTATATGAGATATGTTTAAAGTAATTGAAAACTTCAGTAAGTCCGAAATACGAATACATTACTATGTGACCCAACTGACGTCCTGTCTAAACAATGATTTGTCAATGACCTGTCAAACTTAAAGATTTTATTTTATTCATAAGAACCTTCTCCTGAAGATGCTAATTCTTTATATTTAATTAATTAATGACATTGTTCCATCCGTTCACGCGTGATGTGGTGATCTAGGAAAATGGGAAAAAAGAAAAAAAAGTATACATGCATGATTTAGGTACACAAAAAATATCTTATTTCAATGTTCTTACTAAAACACCGTCAGTATTTCTAGTATATTCACACCCATATAAAAGGTAGGCAGAGGCACAACCAGGGCACCCACGACTAGCCGAAGACACTGAGTCCTACAATGTGATAAGTGGCAAGCCTATCTACAACCAGGCACATATCCAATCCAGGGCAGCGTTTTTTTATTAAAAATATTTAAATATACATTTTATAATTTTTCTGTTGCCCCACCCGGGGATCGAGTCCGGGACCTCAAGAAGTCAAATCCGACGCCGGACCGCTAGAATACAGAGGCGGTAACGTTTTGATTATGCAAAGGTTTTCATTGTTTTATATGTCTACATTATAAAAATAAACAAATAGATTCGAAAAATCAAATATCAATCAGTCTAAAATTATTTATAAACTTTGCTTAGTCTGTAAAAGCTATAGTCTGAGCCTAAAATTCATATATGTCCCTGGGACTCGACAAGCCTTAATACGGCCCTGACTAATACTACGAATTCCTATTACGTATTAAATTTGAATCCGTCACCTTGAATATTCTAGACGCTGAAATGTCTTTTATTTAATATCATTGACTATGTTTGTGACAGTAGATTAACCAGTCAACTTTCTATAAATAAGATACTGAAAGGCAATTCTTTAAACGCTGTAGACAAAAAAACAATATAAAATTATTTCAATAGGAGATAGCAATTTGGTGATTCTTTTTTTGTAAAAAAGATCGTGACTCCGAGGCGATTCCATAAAAAAATTATCTTGATCAGAGATTTTTTTCTGAGTTATACTTAATAGGGCACACATTTTCAAAATAGGAAATTTGTACATTTTTTAATAAAAGCCAACTTTAGCTGGGATCGGCTATGTGCCCGGTTGGCAATAGGCTTGCCACCTATTACATTTGTGGGACTTAATGTCTTCGGCTATTCGTGGGATGTACTTCTGTCTATGTACTTCTTCGAGGATATGTGCGTGTAAATACTTATTTAAAATTTCATATACTTGAAATCGGTTCGTTATTGGCCGAGTAATAGCGGAACAAATATACAAAAACACACACTTAAATTGATAATCTCCTTTTTGGAGTTGGTTAAAAATAGACGGGCAAAGAGCAAACATTGAAGACGCTTTAAAAATCTTAATACTTGACCTTATTTTTTCTAAGTTTGGAAAATCCCCCCGGATACCCGCTGCTCTCGGGGGAGAACAACGGGCTATGTCGGACTCGAACCCACTAAAAACCACACTATGAACTTCGTGCCGCCCGGCTAGGAGCGAGATGGGGTCGCGTTGGCATTCATCATCTCGCTCCGCGGCTACGGCCCGGTCCTTACCGGGCCTCCTCCCGCGCTTAAAGAGGAGCGACTCCGGCCACTGGATTCGCCCCCCAGGCGTGCGAGGCCGAGGAAAGTCCCCCGACTCCCCCCGGCAGCCCCGCATCGGAGGCGCTTTGAAATTGAACGCGAAGGAACCACCTGCGTCGGAGCGGGCCTGAGTTGGGATCTACCTCCCGGGCCCGCTCCGCGGTTTCCTTTTGCGTCATCACTTCTTCGCAAAAGGAGTTCACCGTCTACTAGGACCTGTCACCACCGAGGATGGCGTTGACAACGCTTAGCAGCGAGAGATCCTCTCCTAAGACAGCTGAGAGATTACGCCGATGTGAAAGAAAAGCGACGCACTCCACCAGCGTGTGGGACGCCGTAACCTCTGGCGCCCCGCACTGGTGGCAGGCGGGGGTCGCCTCCCGTCTCGCGATCTTGTGCAGATACTTCCCGAAGCATCCGTGCCCGGAAAGCACCTGCACAAGTTGGAACATCGTAATACTTGACCTATGTCAATATATCCCTATCTGCCTCATCTTTATCAGCACAATTACGAAGTATAGAATAAACTTCACAAGGCTTGACACTATTTTTTTCTTTTGAATCACTAAGCCCCTAAGTATTCATCAGAAGAGACTTCTCTCATTTCAGTTTCTTTGTTTCAGTGTGTTTTGGTTCGATTATATGCGAAATTTTTGAATACAACTTTTACAGGTATATGAATTTTGCTCTCCTTAAAATGTATTTCGGAGGCAACGAGACTTTTTATATTTTACATTATATTTTTTATGAAGGATATCTCAGTGTAACGATCCTACGCTCGAATGTAAGATAGGGTTATAGGAGGCAGAGTAAGCTAGAAGTCTCTTGCTTTACGTTTATATTATACTATACGTTTATTTCATAGTAGCTGTTACCCGCAGCTTTGCTCTCATGACAGTTAATATATTTACTGATCTATAGCCTATTTATATGGTATTTCATACAAACTTTCAAACCCCTTTTCACCCCCTAAGGGGTAGAATTACTAGAAACGCTTAAATAAGTATCTACTCCTTTTAATAAGTAGCCTAAAAATAAAGTTTCATGTTTCTAACTCAAAATATGTCGGTCTTCGATACAAACTTTCAACCCCTGATTCACCCCCTTAAGGGTAGAATTTCCGAAATTCCATCCTGAGCGGGTGTTTACTCAATAAAACGACCCTACTCACCAAATTGCATGGCTGTTACTCTCACAGTTTTTGGTCGGTGCTAATGAATTAGTCAGTCAGGACATGTTATTTTATAAGTATAGACTAGCTGACTAGCCGTGACATCGTCAGCGTAGATTAGATACTTTGTACAGTATTATTAACTTTTACATGATTTTCATACGAAAGTTTGGGATAAATAAGTATTTTAATATTACATAGCATAGAATCGCAAAAGTTTTTGTAATTTTAAAATGTCATTATTTTAACGTAATATCTGTTTTCTTTCAAATACCCAAGAACTCTGTAGCGTGTTTGCGAGACACTGCGTTGCTTAACACAGGCATACTGGGTTGTTAAGGGTTAAATATAACTCAGAAACCACTTAATCCAGACCAAATTTATATGGAGCCATTTGTTGTTAGTCGTCAATGGGAAATCATTTTTATCAAAAATATCATAGCAGTTTCCGAAGTTAGGATAAATAAAATGGATCATTCAATTTTCAGAACTAAAATGGTTATTGGAAAGCGAACATGACAAAGCACTAAGTTTTACGATGACATATTAAAGATGATCGATATTGTGAAGTGAATTCACGCATAAATGCACATAAGTTCTCAATAGCACTACACAATATAAAATATTAGTAACTGAAATGGAATTATCGGCGCTTTTTCCT
>NJDC01007865.1:17834-29531 GCA_002245475.1 Calephelis virginiensis | reverse complement strand
GTAGAGCGGTGGCACAGGCCGCCTCGAGGAGTCGGAGACTGCCACCCACCGTGCCCTCTTCTATCCCGCCTATTGTCCTCCACACCAATCGCATGTGGTATAAACTGTTTGACAGAAATAGAATAATCGTAATAGGAAGATTAATAGGAATGTTAATAGTTCTCTACCATTCATGTTTACTATACAACCACCAGGAATATTTGATATTTCGTCGAATTAGAATTACTTTGCGGAAATCCATTATAACAAACATAGAACAAGCCCTTATGCGGAATTAGCAAAATTAGGTCTGTGGTCTAGCGGTTCAGGTGTTGGACTTGACTGCATGAGGTCTCGGGTTCGAATCTCGGGTCGGGCAAAAAAAAGAAAAATTGGTTTTTCCAATTTTCTAATAAAAAAAGTGTTACTCGGGATTGGATATGTGCCCGGTTGGCGATAGGCTTGTCATCAATCACATTGTGGGACTGAGTGTCTTCATCTAGTCGTGGGTGCCCTGGTTGAGGCTCTGCCTACTTCTTCGGGGATACGGGCGTGAAGATGCTTTAGCAAAATTAAGGCTAACTCTACATTGGGGAAGACTAAAATTGGCATTCCACGGCCAAATCACTCAAATTATAAGAAAAAGTCAAGACTTAAAAGTATCCAAAACCAACGTAAGCTACTTATGCTATTGACAATCCTCGTCCTGGTCTGGGTTCCTACAACAAACGGACCGTGTGCCACTCTGTTTGGTAGGTCGTAAGAGTTGGCCATAGGTTGAATGGGGCACCGATAAGAACACCTTGTAGTAGAGTGATGTGCAACACCTTGCCCGGTCCTGGTCTTTGGCTATATCTACCTATTCCCACCATAAATTCAGTGTCTCCTATGATCGTGTTCCAGTATGCAAGGTAGCCGGTACATTTACTTATCAGACCTGATACCCCAGCTATAGAAAAGCGCTGTACCTATAACATCAATGGTAGTCTATAGGTCATATTTATCTCTTACCGTCATGCCAATTGTTTGTTCGATGTCATATTATTGTATAAAATATATCAATACTTTAATGGTTTTATTTAGTGAATTATAGGCAGAATATATTTCTCATGCGCTAAGTCAAAAGAAAAATAACTTTTTTTTCACGTTTATAACTTACATCTTATCTGTATATGAAAAGAAAGTCACGTTTGTTACACTAGCTAGATTTTTTGAAAATTTGTACGGAGGTAGCTAGGAACCAGGAGACGGACATAGAATAATTTTCAACCGGTTGTGCGAAAATTAAAAAAAAACTTTTTATTTTTACCCATATAATCTAAACGGATGGAACGAATTTCGCCGGAGCTGCTAGTATCATATGTAATGAACACGTTATAAAAAATTGAACGTTTGCTTTAAAAAGACCTTGTATATTATGTACTACCATATATCTTTTTATCACCCTACTAACAGAAGCTCTATAAATGTAAATAGTGTTGAGGATTTAACCTGGGAGCTGATTATGTAACTCAGTTGCCCACACAAAATGGAAAAGTGTACATCAAATAGCTGTCAAATGACGTGTTTTGTATTTGCTATCTACAGTAGCCAACAGAAACAGAACAGTAGATATAGCAAACACAAATGACGTCATTTGATGTACACTTTTGCAGTTTGAGTTGGCAACTGAGATACATAATCACCCCCCTGGGCTTCGTAAGGACGTTAGGCATATACGTTAATCCTTCGATTAACGAGGCGGTCTATATTTATTCTGATCTTTATGATACAGGGATGGCAATGAAATATATATTTTCGATTCCTGGTAATTCAAAGAAATCCCGGGGTAGAGGCTATTTATATGAAAACGTAGGCGTTTATTATTGATCATTAAATTTGTTTTCGTAGCTTAACTGCCTCTTTGAAACATATTTGTATGCTTTAGCATCTTTTATATAACAAGGAATTATTTATAAATAGATTCTTTTAAATGTTAAAAAGAGCGTTATTTTGAAGAGTAATTTTACATATAACAATATTCTTGTTTCCATTCCTCGTAGCTTCATTATTAGGTGATATTTTACGTGTATTGAAGATACGAGTATCTCAGCGCTACCAATATAGATTTTGATGGAACATTATGCAGATTTTAATTTTAATCTAATTTAACTTTGAAATGATGAAACAGAGTCAAATTGGATCAGTACTTTTGCTGTAGTAAGCTAAGAACTGGAAAGCCAAAAAGAATTATAAATAATGTATCTTTACTCATATCCCTGAGATGGTAGACTGAGTTACAACCAGTGCACCCTCGACTAGCAGAATACACTTAGTCTCATTTCATTATGTGATAGGTAGCAAGCCTATCGCCAACCAGGCACATATCCAATCCTAGGAAACTTTATTTTTATTAAAAAATTGATTACACATATTTTCTATTTTTGTAGTCCGACTCAGGGATTGAACTCGAGACCTCAAGCAGTCAAGACCGACGCCGGATCGCTAGACCACAGAGGCGATCATCGAATTATAAAATAAATATTATTAAATGAGTGATTTTTTATTTTTCTGGGACATGGAATATTTGTGTTATTTTATCAATATGCAACTTGCATATTCCCGTTCTACATTTAATAATAAGTTAAATTGTTAAATATAAGGTGATTTGATCCTACTGAGACACTAACTCAGTGTTAAATATTTAGATAACTTAAAAAGGCATTCTTATTTTGTAAAAAAAACGGGTTTATTTGAATCTCAAAAGAAACACTTATTTACTTATCATATTATTTATCTTATTATACTCAATCTTACTTATCTAGGTTTAAGATCTGTAACAATATAAAGCTGTCTGACTAATGACTACATCCTGTTACCTAGTTTTTAAAGTTCAAAGCGTGAAGCTATAACTAAGAAATAGCTTGAAGTTATGTAATCAATTCAAAATCACAGCGTGCAGAAAATATTTTTTAATATGGCTTTAAATTTTACACGAACGAAAAGGTTTACTTTCTCTTATATTATTTGAATGGTTGAGGAACGCATTATCTACCTAAGATATTTGAATAATAGAATCTTTTTAGCTTAGTATAACTAAATTTCCGATAGCTTTTACACTTTCCCACAGGCAAGTTAACGATTTACTAAGCGAAAACAAAGAAAAAAATATGAAAACTGTTCGACAATATTATTCTAATACAGATTAAAAATATCCTTACCAAGCAGCTGTGTCAACCGATGAAGTACTATGTTTGACGTAGTGTTCACCTTCTATGGGACGATCTGCACAAAAATAGTACTTATTTAAATTGGTATCAACTGAAAATAAGACTAGACACCAAACATTTCTTAATAAAATACTTCAAAATAAAAAAAAATCACAACCCCCGGACTAAACCTAAACAATATTAAAAACCTTCTCGATCACGTTACCTTTTAAACGGAAAAATCGGCATCGAAATCAGTCCATTCTTTTATAAGTTGTGATACCATAGACAGACTGTATACACAAACACATAGGCACGTCAAATTTATAACACTATTCTTTTTCTGCTAGAAGGTAATCTGACGAGAAGGGAGAGAGCTGAACATCTCATATGTTTTAAAAATGAAACACTATTAAGTATAATTAAACAACTAGTTGGGTCATGATAAAACTAGGGACCACATCGTAATCATGACTTATATTTCTACCATTCAAGAAACCGAGAACCATCAAAATCGGTTGACTATTGCACGAGTAATCGCGTAACAAATATACAAAAAACGAACAGTCAAATTGACAACATTTTCCATTTGTGAAGTCGGTTAATGAAACGGTTAGTAATTATAGGCGACGCATTATTAATTTCTATGTTAAGTAAATCTGTTTACTTGTCTGGTTTATTACCACAGGATTGCTAATTGTGTTAAATTTTGTGAGCGATACAATTAGATGCGGATTTACTAATATTTCTTAGCAAAAAAATACCATTTAAATCTAAAAAAAGAAAAAAAAAACCTATCTAAAAACAGAAACGTAAGTATGTTAGTTACAATAACAAATACATAGAAAAGATGTAATCTGGTAGAACTCATTAATTGTATGTTAATTAACCACAAATTAAAATAGAAAATATTGCTTAGGGAACGAAAGGGCATCCCTAATTGTTGGAGGCAAAAGGTAAAGGTTCACACCCTGAGCGAGGGCGACCATTTAGATAAGCATCGGCTTTAAACGGTCGCCCGACACGAAAGCTTTTATGTGCCCCAGACAAAAGATTACCGTGAAATGTTTGTATTTTGTTTTGATTTTTTAGTGAAGCTTATTTTATTATAACTTTAGCGCTTGTTCTACTAATAAGTTTTCCGGTTTACAAATTTGTACAAAGTGTAAAGTTAATCTGCTGATTAACATAATTTTACGGTAATTAAAGAGCTATTTCACTGCAATTATTTAAATGATGCTAATTCTGATGAGCACGAACTAAACTTATTTTTAACCCCCGATGGAAAAAGAGGGGTATCATAAGTTTTATGTGTCGATGTGTGTCTGTTTGTCTGGCGTGGCGTCATAACTTTTAAACGGGATTAACAGATTTCATTTAAGATTTATTATTTGAAAGCTGACGTGATTGAGGTACTTGCATTATCCATTACACAAATTTTTTTGTCAAGTGTCTTTTTCAATTTAATTAAAATTAAAGAGATGGAATCTTTTAGCCATGTAAAATAAATCATGTCAAATAGAACATAATAACTTGTGACGTTTTTAATCAACGTATTCCAAACCTATAGTTTCAAAAACGTCTGTTGAAATTTCGTGTGTAAACTAATCTCACAGCACTAAACGCCTTATGTCTTTTTCTATTACTTACATTGAAAGAAGATAGCAATAAGTTATAATTAGTTTAAAGGAGTAGCAATAAGTTTAGTGAGTGCGCTTTAGATTTACCTCCAGTAATTTTAAAAACCATTCTCTATTAACTAACTGGTGGAACTGACTTCCTGGTATTCTGCAGCAACTGGCATGGGTAAAGATCCACCGCCGTATTACCATAATGGCCGTGTCTTGTACTGGCCCGGAAGGGTGGGTTAGCCGGTGAACTTGTACAATAGGACTGACCCCCCGTTCACAGCACTCTACAGGTCTCTCCAATGATAACTTGGAACTTGTACGCTAATTATAGCGGTTGTCTCTTATCATCAGGAGGGTCGTGGGTTTGTTTTCTGTCTTATCACATTAAGGAAATTGCGAGGAATAGAAACACTTTAAGTGCCACTAACTTATATATTTTTAGTCCAGCTTAAGAACTCGCGGAACGGTTTTTACCCGAGCTCGCAGCGCGGCGGTCGCGGAACTGAAATGTTCTCTTACTTTTTGCATATAAATCTACATTCTACGGAATATGCTGGCCCACAACAGCCACGGGCGCGGGTAAAGACCGCTTCCTGATTTTTTAGGCAATCGGAACTAAACTGCTATTTCGTGAAACGTCATTCTGATGTCAGTTTCTAAAGTGTGCGCTTCAAAAGTAAAGTTCTTACAGCAATATTTCATGATGATGGTTTTGGCGCCATCGTGAATGAAGGTGGTTGTAATTTTCTCATTATAATTGAATTTCGTGTTTAAATTGAGTGAAATTGGTTAATTTAGGTGGGAATTAGATTAATTTTGTTCAGTGAAAGTGCACAAATGAAATAATAATGAAGAAATTAGTGTATCGTCTATTTCCTTGCTGCCGTCAAATTTCACTAGATGAGCTTGAGTAACGAAGCCACCGCTTTACTCAAGACCCTGACCTGACATGACTTTCTACATAGTGACTAATGATTGTATATTGTATAAGAATTAACTAATCGAAAGCCATATTTATAACAGAAGAAGAAGAATATTTCATGATATGTACTTTGTTTTTATTGTCGCTAAGCACTTTTTAGATGAAATTTCCATTTTTTTAAAGTAAGTATCTTCACGCCCATATCCCCGAAGAGGTAGGCAGAGGTACAACCAAGGCACCCACGACTAGCCGAAGACACTAAGTCCCACAATGTGATAGGTGGCAAGCCTATCGCCAACCGGGCACATTTCCAATCCCGACCAACATTTTTTTAATTAGAAAATTGGAAAAATCCAATTTTCTTTATGTTGGCCGACCCGGGATTCGAACCCAGGACCTCATGCAGTCAAGTCCAACACCCGGACCGCTAGACCACAAAGGCGATTTTTTTTTATTTTATTTTATTTATTTATTGAACACACAATTTGTATAAAGTAATTATGTATCGATTGTCTAATAAACTTATTGTTTATAACATTATTGAGGATTCATGTATTGTTATTTTTTTTTCACGATAACATCTACGTATACATGCCTAAACTTGAAAATAGTTCAGTACAAGTTAACAATTTTCACATTCGCTTAAAAAAATACAGAAGCTATATTTTTTTAAAGATCAATATCGAATCATTAAAGCAACCATTGCTTTTCTATTTCTATGTACCATATAACCAGTGACGGAAAAATGGGTGTTATAAGTTTGGCATATTTGAGTGTCCGTGTTTTTGTTAATGGCATCAGAACTTTTGAACATATAGACAAATTTTGATGCTGTTCTTTTGTTTTAAAGTTGACTAGATCGAGATGGTTCTTAACTACACTGTATGTACTTGTAGGTTTTTTGGGGTTTTAATTAATTTAATATTACTATTATTTAATACAATTATACGCACCTAGTTCAACTGCAGTCCGTACCCTTTGCAATGCCATGGTTTTGGTGACGGCCAGCCATCTGTCGATTAAAGGTTCAAACCACCTAAAACAATAACTTTATTTAATTAACTCGATATTTCACACGCGCTTGTTAAAACGTCCAATATTTATTAAAAAAAAAAAACACTTCTACACCTGTTTACATGTCACCATTTAAACGTATATAGGTATCGTATGTGATAACAGCACCTGTTTCTTCATTTAAAAATGTGAATTGATTAAATAATGATTGAGTGATCACATTATGATTTTTTTGACAAAAAAGTATCTTCACGCCCATATCCCCGAAGAGTTAGGCAGAGGTACAACCAAGGCACCCATGACTAGCCGAAGACACTAAGTCCCACAATGTGATAGGTGGCAAGCCTATCGCCAACCGGGCACATTTTTAATCCCGACTAACATTTTTTTTTAATTAGAATATTGGAAAAATCCAATTTTCTTTTTGTTGGCCGACCCGGGATTCGAACCCGGGACCTCATGCAGTCAAGTCCAACATCCGGACCGCTAGACCACAGAGGCGATAAATTTGACAACTTTGATTTAGACAATTGTGATTTTTTGACAAATACAGTAAACACCTGCCTTAAGTTAAATTAAACTATCAGTATCTTATAGGATACGTTTTAATAAATCTCGCCAAGAGTTTTATATGATTACCACAATGTTAGACGATCTGAGAACTGAGTCCACCTTTATTTAGGGAACATTCCACTTAATAGAAGTAAGAGGTTATTTTATTTGTACTGATAACTATTGGAACTCGGTGGAGCAGTGTTTCCAAAGAAATATAACTTAAAAAAGTATCTTAAGGCCCGTATTCTCTAAAACGTAAGGAGAGGCTCAACTAGGGCACTTACAGCTAGCCAAAGACAGCTCGTTTTTTAAAAGCAAGTAATTTTAATTCGCTGTTTATTTCTTTAATAACAGCTGTTCAACATATGTTTAGTGTAGGAGTCTACCGAACTCTTGTTAAACAGCTGTTATGAAGAGATAAATCGGAAATTAAAATTAATCTCGTTATGGAAATTGGCGATAATTCCCTTAATGTGATAGGTGGCAAGTCAGTCGCTAACTGAGCAATATCTAACCTCGCGCAACCTTGTTTTCATTACAACATTTTCATTTTCTTGCCCGACCTGGGGATCAAGCCTGAGCACTCATAAAGTCAACTCCAACACCGAACCCTAGATCACAGAGACAATATATTTTCACAATATTTATACTGAACTTGTAGGTATGTGGCGTGATAAGGACTAGTATTCTACATATAATTCAAGCACATAGGAACCCAACTCAAAAAACCTAGCAAAAATGTAAAAAAAACTGAGAACTTGAGGATCCGGGTTTGATCCCTGGGTCGGATAAAAAAGAACATGTGTACTTGCTTATTTTGAATCTATCTATACATATGAAACTCTTTTTATAGTTCAAGAAGGGCTGAACTGATTTGGCTGAAAATGAATGGGGAGATAGCTTAGAACCAGGAAAGGACGTAGGATACTTTTTATCACGTTTGACTGTAAGCTATACGTAGAACTTAAAATGCATAGGTTATTATTTTGAAAAACACTAAAATGTAGTATTAATAAAAATGACGTCATTTTTAAGGCTAGCAATTCATTGTTTTAGAGACTGTAAAGTTGCAACTCTACAATAAGCGCGGTCAATAGAAAATGTTCCTAATAGTAAATTGAAGTATTGATTTTAAGCCAATATTTAAATAAAAATTCGCAATGGAGTTAAGATTTAAATTTACATTAATTTTAATGCTTTGCCCTTCCTGATTTCATAAAATTAGTGTCTTCATATATGACGAGTTTGACATATATGTATGTGTAATACATAGCTCCATAAATAAACACATCACGAAACTTTGTTTTAAATTGAACAAAAGCAATATGTTGTCTTCAATTTATTTATTCTATTGACAATGTCTAGGGTTGTCACACGTGTTTTTTTAATAATTAAAGTTATCGTTGTTTTCGATTTACAAGGTCCCAAACAGGCATTGTTTTTAATTCAATTTGCTTCTTCTACTATTAATTTAGTGGTCATAAGTTTGTCTTCACTCAATGCATAGTGATGGATCAAAATTGGTGTATGAACATATCAAAACCAAGTAGTTTTTTGTTCATATATTTATAATTGTCAAAAGAAAACAGATAGGGTATTTAAGCTTATTTGTGCAGCTTCTTCGATGAAAGCTTCACATGGGCCAGAATTTTTCTAACATGTTAAACAAAATTACATTTTGAGCAATTAGCATATAACCTTGACAAATCTATTTTTGATAAAAATCTTGTGGCTTTTTACAATTTAGCAGTTTTGAATTTATTACACGCGGCCGGGGGTCTTACTTTCATTGTGTATGGTGGTAATAGTTAAGCATTGTTACAAAAACTATAATATCTAATGTTTGATACCTGATGTTTAAGTGTTTTGCAATAAATTTAATGTCTGGACTCTAATAAAAAAAAGTAATTATTTTTTGTCACATAAAAGCAAGGATGGCAATTAAACAAAAAAAATCATAAAACTTAATGATTGGCTTTCAGTTTAAAGGGCTGTAAAAATAAATTATGACGGAAAGGCTTTTTACGGTACATTTAAATAAGAAGACAAGTTTCTTTGTGGTGATTAATAAATAAAGCGTACAAAAACACATATAGAAAATTCGTTTTTCATAAAGATTTAATTGCATTGTAGTTCTATTTTGCAAATTAAAACCTTTGGCCTAAATTTAATACCTACTAATAGGTGAGTAATCTTCCTATCGAACGGCCAATTTCAATCACATATCTACAGTTAGAGATAGCTCTACTACCGTTTTGTTGCTAAGGCATTTTGTAATTGTTGAAAAATAGCAGTACTTTCCCATTATCTAATCTTCAGTAGCCCTTAGGCAAGTAATTGAAATAGACCGTAAACCAAAGAGGCACACAATGATGGAATTAATTTCTTGCTGATTTCTTTTAACATTTTTTATAATTGTAGCAACCCTAACTATACCGCAGTAAACCGAAAATGTTTAGGAGCGAAAAGCGTAATAATGCTTGATGTCACGCCTCGTGAAACAACAAATGTGATCTGTAAATATTTTCTAGGAAAATAGTTCGCTTTGTAGGTCTCGTCTAATTGAATAGTTGGATGTATATTACATAACGTTTGGTAAAATCACGGCGAGCTATTATAAATAGTGTTTGGGGCACTATTTTTGAATTATCACTGAATGTATTCAGCTAGCGAGTGATTAATAATATCTAAACCACTAGTTTATACCTTTTTTCGTGCATTACAAATAAAGCATCATTTCAATTTTTATTTTTAAAAGATTGTAGGTACCGTATTCAACTTATAGGTAGTAGAAGATCCGAACCTACATCGATTTACACCGAGCTGGTAATTGAATAAAACATATTTTATAGTCAAGTATATTAGCGACCATATTAAAAGTGGGTGGTCTAAACAAATCCTGGATTATTAAATATTAAAAAAATATTTTTCAGAATTCCAATTTTTTTTCAAACAACCCTATATATCAACAGAAATTGTAATAAAAAATTTAAAAAATCTGCATGTATGTTCATATATTTTTTCCTATTATCTGATCCCGTGAAAGTAACTAGCATCGATAATTATCTGTTTATACCTGGATCTGCTTATACCAGATAAATAACCGGTAACCCAACTTCTGCAACTTCATCTTATACCTATTTTAAGTTTGGATAAAATCTTAATATTGCACCAATTAATAAGTAAAAAATATATTAAAAATAAAAAAAAATTGCGGATATGTCGGCAGATATAATTTAAAACAAATTCGCTTCAATAATGTAAAAATCTTAACGTCACATCTAAAGATAAAATTATTAATTATTATACAGAATGTTATAAAGTATGTCCGTATATATTTAGTAATATAAATAAAGCGAAATTACAAATCTACTCTGTTTGTTTTAATTAAATACCAAAACACTCACAAATGACTTTAATTGAAGCAGATGTATCCTTGTTTTTATTGGTAGTCTGAACTCTAAAGTAAAGTCATTTTAATTACTTTTATCTTTTAAACACTCAGATTTGAAACATCAAACGTTTGTTATGTTTAAATTAATTTTAAGATACTGTTTTATTTAATTTTAATATAAAACAGCGGGTTTGGAGAGCTACAAAAATTTTAAGGAAAATCCCGAGGAATTTGATAATGTGAAACGCATTTCTTTCAAGACTAGAAGGAAGAAATGCGAAAATCTGTTTATCCCCCGTGTTGGTCCGGGCCCTTTGCAGAATAGACCATCTGCCTTCCTTGCCAGGCAGCTCGTAAAAGGCGAGCATAGGCTTACCGTCACTAACATCGTGACATTTGACTAGGTGGTAGAGTTTCGCAACAACTCGCCCGGATTGGTACCACCGCCTTACCTATTCCTGCCGCCATAACGCCATGACGTGTTCCGTTTCGGAGGGTAAGGTAGCCGGTAAACTTACTTTTGCTCGAGGCCTAACATCCCGACCTCAGTTTGGCAACGCACCATTACTACCTTTGGTGTCTCTAGGCGGCGTGAATTTCTTACCATCAGGAAATGCGTCTGCTTGTTTGCATTTCTATATCATAAAAAAATATATATTAGGTGAGTGTTTTCGTAACAAACATACAAAAAATGAAAGGAAAACGTACAATCGAGTTGATAATAATAACCTTTATATAGGTTCTAGTACAAATTCATTCGTTTTGATTTGAAGAAGTTTTATAAATTTTGCGTTCGTTTATTTCACCTAAGGTAATGGTGTTGATTTAACGACAATGTCTTTTGTTTTTCATTCATATTTTAAAATGAAGAAACGCGTGTACTGCTGTTTACGTGTCACAATTTAGTATTTCATAAATAGCCTACTGGTTTCGCTTATAACAGTATCATCAGGGCCAAAATTTTAACTACTTAGTAAGTAAGTAAGGTAGTTTAAGTTTTAGCCCTGATGATGA
>NJDC01007865.1:0-10033 GCA_002245475.1 Calephelis virginiensis | reverse complement strand
ACTTTAACAGATTATCGGCGTAAATAAGTTCGTCCTTCACAAAAGAAGCGAAGACTTATGTTTTTCCCCTCAACTTCACAAAGGGACGTCCGTATGAAAGTTTCCCGGAACTTTCACCCGGATCTCATTTGTTATTCAGCAGGTGCTATCTGGACAATAGATATGTATCTAACACGCGATCTTGTTTATGAAAAGGCTTCTGAAACGTTAGTTTAAGAATTTTGCTGGTTGAAAAAGTTGTTATAATCAAACTTTCTGTTCTAATAAATCTTCTTTCTACCTTCTTGTTAGAATAAAACAATTTATAAACACTAAGCATATAATATAATCGTACCGTAATCTGCAGGTATAACCGTTGGTATTTTGCCTAAAAGTGACAAAGCGTTGCTCATACTTACTCAAGAAGTTTCGAGTTTACACACGATAACGAAGTAGTTAGATTTTTTGGCATTTGTACAAAAAACTACCATTCTAAAGCAAAACGACTCGTTTTTTGAATATAGGAACCGGGCATTAGATGGTAAATATTTTTCATTATCGATAAAACTTACAAATTTTCATAATTTTAAATAAAGAACTCATTGTTGACCGCCTACTAAATACACCTATCATTTATCAACTGCGAGGCTCGGGTTCGATTTCCGACGGAGCCAGGCATTTGTGTGACAAACATTTAGATGTCCGCATTTCCGGGTCTGCGTGTTAATTCAATTTATTCATTTATTATTTAAGTATTTCTATGTATTAGAATCGTTGACTATCATCCATAACACATCCATTTCTTTGGGAATGGATACAATTTGTGTATCTTTTCCAGGTATATTTATTTATATATTTTATTTTTTATTGTACCGTTTTACTTAGTACATAGTTTAAGTTTTAGTCCTGATAATATTGTAGGAAACCGGAACCGTAGGCTATTCAAGTAATAATAAATTTGAGATACGTAAAACAATAAAATTGTGTCATTTGAAAATATAGCTTAGAAGTGCATAACATCTCAGCCATGGGTTTGCAACGGAACGTTGGTTGAATAAGATGATTATACTTGCACTTTGAATAGGAACATGATAGCAGCGTGAAATTATATTGAAACTAAAGTCCAAAGCTACGACTGGAATAGCCAAGAGCCAATCTAAAATAACGTTAATATCGAATCAAAAGAAATCAAAATCAAGCGAAAAATTAATTGAAAGATTTATAAAGACATAACATAATTACTGAACTAAAATAATTACTGAACATTAGTCCGTTGTAAACATTTTAAAATTATAATAAGCCCCAAATAAAAGCTGCGAAATTAAAACCAATCTGAGAGGCTTATGGACGGATCTGCGGTCGGGGCGAGGTTTGTACCATAGCAAGATGTCGTGTCATGCTTTTTTCGAGTTCGCGTCCACCACGCTTAGTGCTGGAACTTCATTTCTGTATAATAGGTTAATAAAATATATCCTTCCCTTGTAGGATTTACTTGTTCAGGCGAAGACGAATTATGCGCGAGGGCATTTTGTTCAAAATTATAATAAATTTTAGCCTAACCATTTTGTATAGTTTTGATAGTCCATGTATCCAAACACAAGAGTTTAGTCTGTGGACTTGCAATGCTGACAACTTTTAAATAAAAAAAATTCACTAACTGAATCTAACCCCAAAGTAAGCATATCATATGCTTGTGTCAGTTAACGATACTAACAAATAACAATATTTATGACGATATAAACTCACCCACACATAGAAATACAGATATCGAGGTGTTCATCACGAAAGTGCCTGACCCCGTGGGGAGTCGAACCCGAGTTAGGCGTACACGCTAACCCCTCGGAAGTATATTCTTAGGTTAACAGTCAGTATTACTATAGTAATGGAAACTAACTATGATTGGTTATCGCCGACCACGGACATCCGTAATTCCAAGAATATTACACCTTGAACTAATATCCTCTCCATACAAACAAGTTTACGTCTTCTTCATTATTGGAACGACTACAATTTTAAGTAGGGCAAAGTTTTCTCTCAGCAAAACTGTTATTGTGTGTATGGGACAAGAAAATAGCTAATACTTACTACCATTTCCATGTTCATCAAATATTTCTTCTTCAGCTACACCACACCAACCTTCAGCTACCCAAAGCTCTACACATTGTTTGACATCTTCTGAGACCTACAAATAAAAAATAGTGTTAAAAATTTAGGTCGACTGGTAACGTGACAGCCAATCCATAAGAGGCGTATATAACTTCACTTATCATTAATAACGTGACTGCGGATAAATTATAGATTTCAACAGCAACTCCTTCAGATTCGTACAACTACATAAACCATTAATGGGTAAGTAAATTATTATACTAATTGCCTATTACTTTGCCATGTGTGCATTGTGGTGTTTTAATTTGAAAATTAGGGCAGCTGGTAAATTCTCGTCCTCGGATCGACAGAGCACTAACACAATTTCTGGTAATCAATAGATATCTAAAAATCCTGTTACCTATACGAGTTAATTACTTTTTAAAAAACACATTTAAAGTTATCAATGAAATTTTAAACAGACCTGTTATATATCCTGATTAAGCTTTTAATTTTATTTTGGTATGTCCACACCCGTGCGCTTTCCCTTTTATGTTGCATGTTAATAATTCATATAGCATTCGCTTGAACAATCATGGCACAGGACATCCCTCCAGGGTCCAAGACTTGTCGTGGCGAGGGGGAGAGGGAAGACTGAGTAACCGGGGCAGGGAAAAGCCCCGGTGAAACCAATTGGACGGCTGCTCCTCAGTACCCCTTTCCAACCAGAGGGGCCACGAGGAGCGGATACAGGGTGATGGGCCGTTTGGCCAGCGTGGGTTGGCCGCGTTTAGGTCCACGAAGTAGCATAGGTATGTTCAAGACCGTCGAATAAATGTTGACGATAAATTGCATGCGTTAGAGCATAGCATTTAATGCCAAAAAAACTGAAAATTGACATGTAAAGTGAAGAGGAGAGCACAGTTGAAAGCGCATGTGTGTGATTAATCGCTTAATGATTATTGTTGTTTATTTAGTTGGCTAATAATCAAAATTAAATTAAAAAACTAAAAACTCCCGACAGAAGAACTTATTTCCCTTTAAAAAGTAAAAAACATCCGACTGTGTTTGCCGACATACGGTTGATATCGCCAATTTCACCCCCCAGAACTTTTAAACGGATCAACCGATTGTCATCAATCATGTCTAAGGACAATCGCACAAAACTAATTTGAAATCACTGAACCCATTCGGGAGTTATGATGCCACAGACAGATACACATAGACAGACAAATGAAACTTATAACACCCCTCTTTTTGCGTCGGGGGTTGAACAATAGGTTAAATTTATTAATATGAAACCTGCTTCAGTTAATAGCTTTCCTCAATTTCTCCAGGATTAAGTTCCACAAGATAGTGTTAGCTAACAGATAAGTTATTTTATTAGTTTATAGGTCTCGTTATCCAAACCGCAACGGAATTTTAATGGCTCTATTCAAACTATTAATGATCCAAGACGAAACTTTGTCCCTCACTATTTAAGTAAACGGAAGACCGAACCAAGACCGATTTTTAATTACTTTGTCCCTTTGGGACTGGCTTTGACCTTTGGCCAAGCTGCATCTTCTTTATTTCATGTTTTATACATTTATTTTGTTAAAAAATAGTCATAAGTCGTCACACTAATCTTTTCTTTCGATACTTCTTGTTTTATGAAATATTGTGTTTAACCTTGTTAATAATCAGGTAACTATTATTATTATTCTGTGAGTACCGTTGTTTAAACAAAACTCTTTCGGGCATTAGACAGCAGTCTAATGCCCGAAAGAGTTTTGTTTAAAAAAACAAGATGGCTGTCTAATAACAAAAATGTCTCATCGCACATGGCAACCCAGGTGGTAAATGACTCTAGGTGGTCTATGTGTTAAATAGACGTGTCACTGTCACGTGATTTCTACACAATTCTCTACCTACTAACGCAGAAGTCAGGATTTTAACGTTTTTACTACAATGTTATCTCTGATCGTTATATCTGCTTATTTTTACGGATAGATCTTTATTTAGAACAGAGAATTTGAGTTAAAGGGATGTGATAGCATAACCGATTGACCATTTGGCCAGATCTATAAGTAGATAATGGATTCTCACATACACGTATAATGTGTTCATGTAAAAGACTGCCTTTGTATCCAGGGCCGTCTTAGATTATTCTGGGGCCCTTGGGCACAAAACAACTTGGGGCCCTTCCGCACACAATAATTTGGGGCCCTTTTGGAATATAAAGAAGTCAAACTTTACAATTTTTTTCACTCTGATTTTTTGGATAATCAGTTACATTATTTTATTACAAAATGTCATTAATAATATTGGTATGCTGCTGTTTGTTTTATGATAACGATAATATATTCTTTCGGGATATCTGTTGAGCAACATCTTCTATTAAATCCCCAAACTCAATTTTCTGAAGAATGTCACTTTGTATGCTCATAATGATTGACAAATTAGTTAGTCGTTCTTAGGCTGCGAAATTGAATGCTCAAGAATTAGGGCAACTAAAAATCGTAATGCACCCAGCCAAAATATTTTAAGGTTAAAATTGAGTGAAATAGTCGATCCTTCGAGGCCCTCTGAAAATAGGGGCCCTGGGCACTGGCCCCGTGTGCCCTTATGGTAAAGACGGTATTGTTTGTATCATAGATTCTTGGTTTCGTGTATAATATTGATGATGAGAACTTACACTTGCGAACTGCCACTTTAATTTACTATTGATTTTTTAACTAGCAGGCAAGTTGCAATTTCGCAGAATCGTAAATTGTGGGATTCCAGGAAACGTTTTTAAAAGTTACTAAGGAAGCGTTACAAATACTGATGAAATTAGTAAACATATCATCTCCCCAACAGCAAATGATTCAGCTTGTTTTCTTTCCAATACTCATAAAAGTAAGAAACGCAATACGACGTTCTGTGTTACTAGCTCCCAATTTAAAATAAATAATTCTACTTTAGTTGATTTATACGTACGTAGTTAATTCAACTTGTGAAAAAAGAAAATTTGGTGCTGAATATAGCTAGGAATATTAGACTTTGTTATATAGATAGGCACTTCATATTCAATGTGTTGCGGTTCTAAACTTGATATACCTAGGATAATTCAAACGTGAAAAACAATTGGAAGCCATATTTACAATTACATACAAGAAAAGGAATTTAATCAATTTGGACACTTACCTACTTAAATTTAAAACACATGAAATCCGAGGTAAGTCCACAAAGTTCCTTTGGCGCATTATGGTCTTTGGCAATAAAATTTCAAAATGTAATGTAATGTGTAAACTTAGTGTTTTGAAATTTGAACAACATTTTGCCGCATTTTTTCAAATCAAATTTTACATTTAACTAGGAACGTTGTCTCGTCAGTTTTGTTGTAAGATAGAATAAAGAAATTTTTGTTGTTGTTGTTGTTTTTAATTTTATCTCATTCGGGGAAAGGCAAAGGATCTGTGTCCATAAAGCCACGTCTTCCGTATTAATAAATCTTTTTCTTGTTATATATTTTCAATTTATGTCTTCGGTACTAATTCTTTATTTCAGTCATTAGTCACTATTTACACAGTCTTGTCTGGGTCTTGAGTTAAGCGGTGGTTTCGTTACACAAGCTCGTTTATGAGATTTGGCGGCAGCGAGGAAATTAGTGCACTTTCACTGAACAAAATCAAACTAATTCCCACCTAAATTAACCAATTTTACTCATATTTAACACTAAATTCAATAATTGTGAAAAAAATACGACGGCGCCAAAAAAATTATGGCGCCAAAACTCATAAAGAAATTGGCGGGAAACAGTTAGTTTTGTTTTTTTCTAATTAATGTTTTTATTGATTTTTTAGGTTAATTGCACCTTTCTGGGGCCGGCTAAGACCTTTAGACCTTGCTGCCACGTCTTTCGTATTAATTAATTCGTATACAATCATTAGTCACATGTCTTCCGTATCAATTAATTCTTATACAATCATTAGTCACTATTTACAAAGTCACGTCAGGGTCTTGAGTAAAGCGGCGGTCACTTTACACAAGCTCACATTAGGAGATTTGGCGGCAGTGAGGAAATTCACGTTACACTAATTTCTTCATGATTATTTCATTTGTGCACTTCCACTGAACAAAATTAAACTAATTCCCTAATTAAATACTTAACTAAGTAATTAATTTTACTCCTAATTTACACTAAATTCAATTATTATCAAAAAAATTACGACCATATTCATTCACGATGTCGCCAAAACTCCTTTTTTTTACACACTACATATATTCACGCCAAGGACGCCACGCGGAGCATGCCCTTTCGCATTTTTACACCAACACTTTCTTTCAATCCCACTCTTTCTTGGATCTCACGTAGTGCTATCATTTTGACCGCATTTATCCTACTTTCATGCTCTTTTTGACATACCCAACTCTCGCTTCCATACAATAACGATGGAATAAGCACAGAATTATGCAAAGCGAGTCTTGCTTTTTGACTCAAAACCTCGCTTTGGAAGAGCTTACCCAAAGCTCCATTCACATTATTCACTGCACTCACTCTTCCCTCTACATCCGCGGTGTACCTTCTATCCCTGCTAAAAGCACAACCAAGATATACAATTTTATTCACTTGTTCCAGCACTACATCATCAACCAAAACTCTTACATTTGTTCTGGCTACGTCTCTTTCAAATACCATTGTTTTGGTTTTCATCGCATTCAAATGTATGCCCCTTTCTTTACAATCTCCTTCCATAACTGTGACCAGTGTTTGCAGCTCAGATGGTGTAGAGTCCAAAAGTACAGCATCATCTGCATAAAGCAGGCAGGTTACCACTTGGTCTTAACCTTTGAAGACATTTGTCCAAATATAAGATAAACAAGCGCGCTGACAATACACAACCCTGCTTGACGCCAATATTAACATCAAACCAAGGCGATATGTTGCCATCCACCCGCACGCATGCCTTACAGTCTAAATACATCGACTGCACCGCACGCAGCAAGGACCCGACTATCCCATAATCTGGCAAAATGTCCCAAAGTTCCTTACGTACAACCCTATCAAACGCTTTTTCGAGATCCACAAAACCGCAGAAAACCTTCTGACCAACAGCCAGATGCTTCTCTACAATGTTGCGGAGCAAAAACACTTGATCCGTACATCCTCTTCCAGACCTGAAACCGCCTTGAGCCTCCCACAATGTTCCATCAGACATCCCTTGCATCCTCCTTTCAACTATTTTTCCATACACTTTTGATGCTAAACTGATCAAACTAATGGCCCTGTAACTTGTACAGTCCATACGTGAACCCTTGCCTTTATACAAGGGCACGATGACCGCACGTCGCCAGCCTTCGGGTACACTGCCGGTCTTCCAAAATTTGTTACAAAGAACCCAGAAAAAAGTTCGGACGTCAGAACCACCAAATTTTTGATCATCTCAGCTGTAACCATATCTACTCCCGCAGCCTTTCCATATTTCATAATTCTTATTGCCCATTAAACTTCTTTCATCATAATGCCGTCAGATGCCTCCGCTATTTCCGAGTTATTTGAGTACTCGGACCCAGCGGCAGCATCTTGAGCACATTCATACATATCTCCATAACCTTCACTCCACCGTTTTAACACATCATGCATGCTTGCAAGAATATCACCACTCTTAGACGTAATTCTATTCATTCTGGAGGCAGACGAACAACTCCGAGACTTCTTCACCTCCCTCCAAAAGAGTTTGGTGTACATCTCGAAGTTGTTAGCCAACCTTTATTCTAGTTTCATACTTTCCCTTTCACGCTTCTCTTTCACTGAGTGTTTGGTGATAATCTTGCAACAACGGTACATTTCTCTCTTCATATCTTTCATACTGTCATTCGACTGCAAACTTGCTACATAGTCTAATCCAGGCATCTCTCATCCATTACATCAATCAACTAATTCATCTTCGCTTCCATTCCCCCTCACACATTCGACGTGCCTATTTGACACTCTGCACTGCTCGATTCGCCTATACTGTCCTGGAGTGATGGGTGGCGGCCCCCATCGCCGCATCTGCCTCTTTTCGTACCGACGAGGGCGGATCGCTACGCGTCGCCCCCAGGGAACGCCCCAACCCGCTGTGTGGTACTTTTTCGGGCCAGAATTACAGTCCAATGGACTGGCAGCGATCGCTACGTGCACACTTCTGGCCAATTATCCCCAATATCCAATTTTCTTTTTCAGTTTCTTATGGCCACGTCTTCTGTATTAATAAATTCTTATTATTCATCTCATATATTTTTCTAGATGTTATTTTTTCCCCTCTGTCGCAAAATCAGGGATGTCATTAGTTCGGTTTATGCGTTCAAGGATATTAGTGTATTTGCAGCTCATTCGTAAATGTCGCTATGGATATTAAACGCACTATGGGTACTTATTTCACTTTTGAATATAATATGTGATTTGTGTGGTTAGATTGGTCTTAACTAGATTGGCAATCGGGCGAAGCCGAGGGTTCCCATCCTAGTAATATAGGTAGTAATATACTATATATATAGATAAGGTATGAGTAGGTAATTACTTACCATTTTATCTATCTGCGTGAACACGACACTGGAGTACGACACGTTGTTGGTACTGCAACAATAAGTGGTAATATAAACGTTATTGAATACATATTGTAAACTATTAAAATTGGTGTAGTGTATTGAAACTACTTTAGATTATAAAAAAAAATTATGTTTATTCGCATACTACAGTAATATCACAGTGACAGCGATGCACTCATAACATTTATAATAATCTGTGGTGTCCATGTACAGGAGAGCAGCATGCTTGTTCGCTGTTTTATCACAAAAAGATATATTATAGAATAAGCTGTTACTAAGTAAGTATATTTTAAAATGGAAAGTTACATTTAAATTATTTAATTAAAATATCAATGATTCAAGGCCATAAGCACTCCCTAAATGTTGAGGATATAAATAAAATAGATTTATATAAGTAAACCTTTTGTAAGTATCTTCCCGCCCATATCCCCGAACACGTGGGCAGAGACACGACCAGAGCACCCACGACTAACCGGAGACACTAAGTCCCACAATGTGATAAATGGCCAGACTATCGCCAAATGGGCACATATCAAATCCCAAGCAACGTTATTTTTGTTAAAAAATTGAAAATACACATTTTGTAGTATTTTTTGTTGTCCGAAGAAGTCAAGTATGACGCCGGACCGTTAGACCACAGAAGCCTTATCCTTTGGTATTTTTGCAAATGTGTTTCACTGCGTTAGGGGCTTGCTATAAAAAAACGCAAATGTCACAAGTAGTGCTAAAATAGCATTGGCGGAGACAAAGTCGTAGGCTACGTTTAGCGTAATATGAAATCATATTACTAGACAATGCCAACAATCCCACAGGACATGAGAGCTTTTCACCCTATAAGTAAGTTAGAGCAAAATTGCGGCCATACTACACAAGCGGGGATTCTGTGGAAAAATGTTCACATTCACGTCGCACAAAAATATTAAGTAGGTCTAGCATATTTTGGTTTCACTTAATTATTTACCGTCATACATTTGAGACCTGATACCATATTAGCGTAAACTCCTAACTGTACTGACAAACCATGAGGCTCAGATTCGATTTCCGAAAAGCAGGCGTTTGTGTGATTAACATAGGTGTCTGTGTCTCTGGGTTTTTAGTAAATTTGTACTTATATTTGTATGTGTAATTCTGTATATATTTTATTTTTGTTATCTTACACTTTTAACACAAAAATCGTAAATCGTTTATAAACATCAATATTTTAACATTCAATATTATTTTAACAATGAAATTTATATCGTTATTTACGAACGGTGTTTTATAACTCACTTCGACGTTTAAGACACTAACTAACAAAATTGAAAGCCATATTTATAAAAGAAGAAGAAGAACAAAATTGAAAAGTAAAATTAAATCTTGAGTTTTGGCGCCATCGAGAGAAAAGATGGTCGAAGTTTTTTCATAATTATTGAAT
>NJDC01007864.1:40327-55567 GCA_002245475.1 Calephelis virginiensis | reverse complement strand
AATTATTTCCAAGAAAAACTATCTATCATTTATCCTTTTTGTTGTTTTTTTCAACATTTATTTTTTTTATTAAGATGATATACGTCTCCATGTTTAGAGCTCAACTCAAATGGCTTCCTATACGACTCCGCAGAAATTTACATATGCTATCTTTCTTATATAATATTCTGTACAACCCGTCAGCTCCCTCATAGCTGCGGGAGCGTTTTAGCTTTTTGCACTCTACTAATTCCCCGTGTCGCTCCAACCGTAGCTCTGTACTTCGTTTTCCCGCTTCGCACTCTAGTTGTTATTCTAAATCTTTTACTTTCCAATCAATCAAATTGTGGAATTCCCTTCCTACCGTGATTCGTGACAGCCCTTCTTTACCTACTTTTAAGAAAAGATTGAAGGAACATTACTTATCGTTGACACAATAACATACTCATATATTATCCTACTAAGATATTTTAATAATTATAATTGTACCTGTTTTTCTTACACACTTTATTAGTATATTTTTATTTACTCGTTCTAAGTATAGCTATAGTTAATTGTTTTGTACACGATGCCTTCCATTTTATTTTTACAGCTTTTTTTTTGGGTTGGCTGGAAGAAATTTCTTTAGTTAGAGATAAGCTCGCCTTTTGTGCATTTTTAACTTCTCGTGTATTTTGTGTATTTTAGTTTTTGTGTGCAATCAAGTGTTAAATAAATAAATAAATATAATAACTTTTCATTTAATTAGATTAATTAAACTCGAGGTAAAAAGATTAAAAAACTAAAGAAAAACGAAAATATGGAAACTGATCAAATGTTCTCTTGATTGCCAGTAATTTCTGAAGCTGTATTATGTGTGACAAAAATTAAATACACAATAAAAACAATAACAAATTAATCACAATAATAAAATGTATTAATGTTTTCAAATTTCAAAGTGGCATAATAATTGTGCTAAGACCAAAAAAACAAATGGCAACATTAAGGAATCTATGGTCTATGGTTCGAAGTTTAGAATTTGTGGAATTTAGGTAAAATGGTGAATTTGTGTACCTACGCAATATCTATATTTTCTTATAATTCTAGCGTATTGAAGTGGTTTTTCATATTTTAAAGTATAGCTCTGATTCTTCCATTACCGAATAAAAGTTTAACGATACTGATATACATAGAGAAATGAGATGGTGAAATAATTTTTGTGTTTGTAACAACGTCGAAAGAAACCATAAAAAAGCTTTGTTTGTATCATTTCCCAGTACGTAAAAGATGTAATATAATATGTCTGTAATAGAAGAATGATTTGTTTAAAATTCGAGTAAAAATAAAAAGTGTTCTAGTATGTTGTTGTTTTTAATTTACTGATAAAACTTAAATTTTGATAATATACAGTTTACTATTTCTGTGTTTATTAGTTAATACATTACAACATGCAAAACATTCCAATGAAAACAATGGCAGGGGGGTCGGATATCCTACAAAATCTATTTATGTTTGTGGGCACCAAGAGATGGCGCTGTAAGACATATTGATCCCACAGTATTTGTATGTATTCGAATTTCTTGTCGTAGTACTATAATTGTTCTGTGAGTCGAATTCTCCTGATGATGCTTCGGTTACGAAGCGTCCAATTCATTCTTAGCGCACTATTTTGTCTGTTTTGTTACGCCATAACACGTATACATTTTTTGGCGAAAAATTGCAAATTAAATAATTTTATTTAGACTCAAACTTTCGCTTTTAAACAAAACCTCACATGCAGACAAACTTCACACACACATATTATAGCGTGTAAATGATAGCGTAACGAAAAATGCGACCATGGATTCTGTACATGTTAGACATGATATAGACGGAATTTTCTGTCGGAAATTTCATTAATTTTTCAAAAATAGTTGTATTTTCTTTTATTGATTTCACTATTATTTCATTAATATTATCTAATGCAACTCAATTTTTATTTAATGTCTAAAAAATAACACATTTTTACTAATAACAGCAATGTAATAAAACAGGCTCATTAGGTCGGCACTTACAGTTGGCAACGCGCTGTTTAATGCATATACTTTGTTCGCTATACATTGAGGGCTGAAAAACTGCAAAATATTTAACCACTTGTTTCCGACAAAAACTGTAACAGGAACTTTGAAGTCTGATATGCATCTAAACTACCACAGAAGTTTTCGTTACGGTGTCAACTACACCCTGCAGAGGCGGATTAATAGACGAGAGCGCCCTAGGCAAAAAAATTAATGGCGTCCCTGTAGCGGGCGTCGTCACTTACTAGGTATTAGTTTGTGACTTTGGATATTTAGGGAAATGTATAGATCTACTGTTTAAACAATTTCGTTGAAATAGATTTGGTAGTTTTTTAGGGATAAGGCTGTTAATTACTTGCATTTTTTTTTTCATTTACATCCGCGCCTCTCATAATCTCGCACCCCTAGGCAAGTGCCTAGTTTGCCTTAAGGATAATCCGCCACTGACACCCTGTACACACGTACGCACGGAGGGGATAAGAAAGATTACGGAAGACTTTTAAAGGAAAAGAGAGATGGAAACAAAGCAAGAGTAAGGCGGATTCATTACACACTTGGCCTGCACGTATAGATATATGTGGCTCTACTGGTATTATAGCAAAAACTCACCCAAAGCAATAAACGGTGGCCAGATATTGATAGGCAAAAGATACACATAGTTGTTCTGCAACAGGTCCCTGGAGCAAGTGGCCGCCGTCAGCAACGTCAGTGCGACGTACGACAACGCCGTGAACAGGAGTGCTGCTAGTGTACCCAGGGGAATGCTTTTGGACGGACTCTTCAATTCACCTGCAACATGCATTTTATTTTAATTAAAATTTTCGAAACATCTATTTTATTCTTTTAAATCCTTGGCGTTTGGCGAATGATTTAATATGTTAAATAAATAACTGTATGACTGTGTTATGGTGTTAGTCAACGATACTAGCACATATAAATACTTAAATAGAAACCAGTATAAAAAAATAACCACCCAAACCAGGAAATACAAACATCTATTTTCATCACATAAAGGTCTGCTCCCTTCGGAAATCGAAGCCGATTGGTGGGTCGGTAGAGTAAGGTTTGTACACTATTCCCTCGGCCAACGAGGGGCTAAATAACGACACCATCAACCTAGTAACGCAATCATAAGACCAAAATCTCTTCTAAATTTTTGTTATTTTCTTGGACTAGTCGTTGCTACATAGAGGACGTCTCTAAATTTCATAACGCTATTTTGCCTTCATTTTGTTAAAATTACGCACTTGGTGAAAAGCGTTATGAAATTTAGAGACGTCCTCTATGTAGCAAAGCCTAGTCCAAGAAAATAACAAAAATTTAGAAGAGATTTTGGTCTTATGATTGCGTTACTAGGTTGATGGTGTC
The DNA here is from genome assembly GCA_002245475.1 of Calephelis virginiensis. Taxonomy (NCBI): domain Eukaryota; kingdom Metazoa; phylum Arthropoda; class Insecta; order Lepidoptera; family Riodinidae; genus Calephelis; species Calephelis virginiensis. Next base: position 52,184 of record NJDC01007864.1, on the reverse strand, counting down.
GTTATTTAGCCCCTCGTTGGCCGAGGGAATAGTGTACTAACCTTACTCTACCGACCCACCAATCGGCTTCGATTTGCGTGCAGATAAGTAAATATAATATGATATGGTTTGAGTATTTAAATAATAAATAATTGTCAGAAAATTTAAATTAAGAACACATAATTTTCCGCGATTCAATTGATCGAAAACATCATTGGATGACGTTACTAATGCGAATAATAATAACCATACATTTGTATTTATAATTACTTGAATACGCCTTCACTGATTAACTTAGTTTTAATTATATTTAAATCATAATAGCACTTTCACTTTTGCAGTACCTATAACTGTTGACCAACCAAGCAGCTTTTAAGAAGCGAATACAGGTTATATCAGTTACAAAGTGACCTTAACAAATGCCTGGTTACGCTTAGAAACGGGTACTAACTACGGTCGTTTAATAGGAAGGGGCAGGAATAAGTAACGCCTGGTTACTTTTAGACAACCTAAGATTGGTTATGCTGACAAATTCATTGATTTTATAGGAATGGGGCATAAGTCATATAAAGTTGAATCATTTTTTTTTATTATTTTTTTTTATAATTTTTTTTTATTTATTTAATTATTAAAGCATTTAAGCTTTAACTTATGGCTTGATTTGGCTGTTTTTGTATTTTTCTTGTTTGGTGTGTTGTTTTAACTTTGGCTTGGCCTCGATTTGGTTTAACATTGACTTTGCATGGTTTTAGCTTGGAGTAAGCTTACCGATAAAAAAAACAGTTATTGCGTGAAGGAGTATAAAACAAACGAACAGACAAACTTTCGCATTTATAATATTAATAGGACAACTCACCACTCATATTAGCCCCCGCCATAACACCAGTGACTCCAGTGAACAGTACTCCAAACACCGAGGCGAAGTCCACCATTTCCCCCGTTGCCGTGGTGTAGTCTCGACCGTAGTGGGCGTGAAGGTTCTCGTAGAAGGTCGCCACGCTGAGACCGGTGTAGCTGAAGTTGGTGGTATTTACCAGCTGGTTGGATGCTGGTCTTTCTATCTGGGTGTTTTTCAAACATAGGAACAGTTAATTTTTTTTCTATTAGGATCCGGTAGCGTACTTATGTACAAAATTAGAAATTATTGACATTAACACTTTACTACCAAAAAAAATTCCTTACTACTTAAGTTACTGTCAAAAATTTCTATGTTTTAAATATAAATAGTTTTAATATATAATTTTAAGACGACTTGCCTGATTTATTACTTTCGCCTTACCCATTCAAGCCGCCATAGCGTCAGTACCTGCCATTGTCGTGATGTCATATTATTTACTTACATACATTAACTTACCTAATACCCTAGCGATTTCATTTTAAAATATCAAACTAGGTCTCCCCAAGTACCTACATCCATCCCTATTCGCATTGTATAAATGCTCAATCAATCAATGAAAATCAATATTTCATCTGCCATTCTTTCCACAAGGTCAAACCAACGGAGCATGCCCTTTCTCATTTTAATACCAACACTTTCTTTCAATCCCACTCTTTCTCGGATCTCACTGTTACGAATGCGGACAACGAGCATTTACTTATGCAAGTTTAACGTCCCAGCTTTAGCTAGTAGATCACTATTACCATCTTTAGCGTCTAAAGGTCACATCTATACCTTACCATCACAAAATCCGGCTACTTGTTTCATTTTCTAAAACATAAATAGGCACAACAACTTTCTAAAGCATCTTCATAGGATATATTCGACTTACCACTCCTGGTTTAGTGATGAAGAAGCTGAGAAAGGCGCTGGACAGACACACCAACATGGTAGCCCAAGTGGCGAGACTGGTCCTGGCGAACAGTGAAGCCCCTGCCAGGGACACACTGAGCCCCACAGCGTTCAGCGCCGATCGGTACAGGAACCTGTACCAGTAGCCGTCTGGAAGCCCTGGACTATCGCCCACTAGATAACCTGGAACGAAGAAGGTAGAAGGGTCTAAATGATACGACGGTATACAGTATCCCCGAAGAGGTACGCAGAGAGGCAGAGGTGCCATTAAGGCACCCACGATTAACCGAAGGTACTTAGACCCACAATTTAATAGGTAGCAACCCTGTCGCCGCCAGTCACCTATCTAATTCCGGGTAACGTTGTTTCTATTAAACTGAAAAAACAAATTTGCCAGACCCAAGAATAGAACCCAAGACTTCATGTAGGTGACACTAACCCTAGACGACACAGCAGATAAATTAGCCAACGTATTTTTAATTATTTATACGGGATACTCCTGTCAAAAGTTACAGCTCGCTTTTGCGGTCCCGTCGTGACCACGGCCTATGCAACTAGGCCGAAATATCGACAAATAAAAAAAGAGATCGTTAGTATCCCGTATAAATAATTAAAAATGTAAATAATACGCGACGATTTAAGTTTAATATCTTATAGCCAACGTAATCTACAGCTACCACAAACACTATGAGCTAGGGCTCCGTATTAATAAGTATTTTCCGAACAAAAGTAGACTATGGCGAATATATTTAACTTTGTAATGAAAAATCACGATTTCTACCCTAAAACCGCACGGTATAACACACTGCCGCCATATCTTAGTGCAGATATTTCAAGGATGAAATCCGCATCGCCTGCATAACCCCCCAACAAAGCTACCGGCCTCCTTTGCAGAATAGACCTGCCGCCAGGCAACTAGTAAAAGGCGAGCATAGGCTTAACCCGCAAAATCACCGTGCATCTGACTAGGTGATAGAGTTTCGCAACTCGCCCAGGTTGGTTCCACCGCCATAACGTCAGTGTTTGCTGTTGACTTGTTCCGGTTTGGGGGCTAAGGTAGCCGGTAAACTTACTTTTGCTGGTGACCGACATCCAGGCCTCCGGTTGGCAAAGCGTAAATAAAGGAGCGTTAAATAAAATGCTATATAAAATAAAAACAGGAGCGTTGTGGGGCGGTAGTGTGATATCGGCTTAACTTTCACTTAGTCTGCTGCACAAAATTCTTGTTAGACTATTAATGCAGCATATCAAAAAGTCAAAAGAGTTTCGCCCTTTTAATTTGGACTTTAAAAGCCATTGGTGGTAATTTTATTGCACACAAACTAAACATATTTTTAGTTATAGCTATCTTCTTTCAACGAAAGTAATAGAAAGAGACAAACCACTTTTAATGCTGTTAGATTAATCTGTACACGAAATTTCGACAGACGTTTAACCTATCACTCAGAAAAAGTTTATTAAAACATCACAATTTGACATGTCCGGAGTCTAAAATGTTCCATCTCTTTTGTTTTGGTTTTGTTTGAAAAAGATAGCATGGATCTAAAATAGGTTTAGTTTGTGAACAGCAGAATCAGCACCATTGGTTGGCACTTTATACTTACCATTTGGTCCAAAATTTTCCACTAGCGCCTCCGTACAGGCAGATATACAGAGTGCGCTGGAGACAACGTTCGCGAAGAAGAACAACGTGCCAATCGCTCCACCAAATTCAGGACCTAGCGTCCTGCTTATCATAACTGAGTACGAGTTAGGGTGATTGCTAAGAAATTTTATTTATTAATATACACAACACAAACAAAACTGGTACCAAATGGTTATGTTAGTTTATTTAAAACTTCTTCACGGCTAAAACGCTGAACCGATTTTGATGCAATTCGAAATGCATGTAACTATAATTCTGAATTCAAATATAGGCTATTTTATGTATTTCAAAAATAAGCCCCCAAATGAAAATGATAGTGGATGAAAATTTAATAATAAAAAAGTCGCTAGTAATTAATAAATTTAATTAATAACTTCTAAAGTTATAACAAAAATAATGGTATAACAAGCAATCATTATACCTAATTACAGTATACTATAACGGATTTATATGTAAATTATGTAAAAATTTGCAAGGCTATTTAATTTCATAAAATATGTTTTAAATAAGTTATGTAATAACAAAGTATATTAAATATTTACACTGTACAAGGTAGTGAAAATGTGGGTACAATTAAATATTTTCTACAATTAAAATATTTTGTACAATTAAACATTTTAAATAAATTAGATATTTTGTAACAATTCTTACCACACATATTTCGCAAATAAATTATTTTCAATTTATTTAAATAAATTAATTTTAATATTCTGCTAGGTTTAAAAAGCTTAACACGGGATCCTAGATATAAATTGTGGCCTTTATGCAAACTTTTTTTGAGCTTTATAATTAGTATTAGCAATATTCATTAAATCAAATTAGCATAATTGTCGACATGACTTGGGCGGATATAATACAGCGCAACACACTCGCTGACCTCATTCGTAACAGTGAGATCCGAGAAAGAATGGGATTAAAAGAAAATGTTGGTGTTAAAATGAGAAAGAGCATGCTTCGCTGGTTTTATCATGTGGAAAGAATGACAGATAAAATATTGATAAAGCAAATGGATATATAATGCGAATGTGGATGGATGTAGGTACTGGAATAGCCCAATGTTGACATTCCACGATCATATGTCTTATATTGTATGAATATTATCCGAGGGTGGTGTCAAGAGACTCCGGAAGCGGCGTGTTAAAAAGAGTAATGAGTGTGAAGGAAGCCAGACGACAGATTTGTCAGGATCGTGATGTTTGGTACTTGATACTCTCTGCCTACCCCATAAGAGACTTGGCGTTTAGATTTGTATGTATGTAACCCCTTGATGTACGGTTAATGGGGTTTTAACGTTGTATTGAAAAATCTTGATTTTTATACAAAAACACGCTGCCACGGCATCTCCGTACGTCAATATTCCAAGGTTAAATCCGTAGGATATCCGACCAAACCTACAATATCGTAAAATTTAATTCGTATTTTTATTATTTCAATTTTTCAATTACGTTCATAACAAATAATAAGTTACAATAAAACGGAAATTAAATTTGTTTAATTAATTAGTTATATATACTTAAAGTTTGAAATGTTTATAATTGTATTGAAAGTAAAGGTGTGTTTTTTTAGATTTAATTTTATTTCCGTTGTGATTTTAGCAATAAAAAAATCTTTTTTTTAATGATATTGGAAGGCAAACAAGCAGACGGATTTCCTGAGGTTAAGAAATTCACGTCGTCTAGAGACACCAAAGGTGCTTTGCCAACCTGAGGCCGGGATGTTATATGATTTAAACTTAATAAACTTAATTTAAGTTTTTTTATTTAAAAAAAGGTCTGTAATTGGCTGGTCAATAATTGCAAACTTACAAAAAAGTTTATATTTAATTTTCAAAGCAACAAACTAGACCTTTATTTTTGTAACATGTATATTAAAAAAACGTTGAAATCTCGCACGGCATTCAAATTCGGGTTTAAAATCCTAGCCTCGAGTTTAAAAGTTATATAATATCATATCAGCATATTTCTTATCATCAGGATCTGGTGATTGTTGGCCTTCCAATCCACACAAAAATACTACTTTAATAGTGCAGTTATGTATGGAATATGAATTTTTATTTTTTGCAATATTTTTTTACAAAACCTTTTTTTAAAATGTAAAGGATACAATACACTCCGCCACCTTCCACTGCACCATTAGTAGATATAGCGCATATAGACATCACAGTGAAGCCAACTATCAGATACGCTAAACCAAATTGAGCTAATGTTACTAGGACTCCAGCGTTACCAACCAGATATCCTAAAAAACAAATATCAAAAAACCTAAATTAATAAATATACCTACGACAATTTAAGCGCAGAAAAAGTGCAAACAAACGTTTCTCTTGTGCCTGGCGCCTAACACCGAGAGATGAGCCACAACTCCTCCATCATGTCCACCCAGTAACCAGAACGCAGCACCAAGCCAAGGTACGATCTGTTACTGTGTTACTGGCGTTGTAGGGAACAGTCTAATCCATCTAAATAATTATGTATGTGAAGTTGTAAAAAACCACGAGGTTGGCAACACTTTAGTCATTCCAAAAAAAAGAAAAAACAAACTCCTCCAATTTAATTATCACGTATAAGTACACAAAAAATATACATTTAATTACGAGTATAACTTAAATTCTACTAGTCGCATCCAGATCAAATTTATATATGGGACCACCTCTGAATCGTTGCCTAACTTTGAAAAAAGAACCATTAAAATCTATTCGTTACTGGCCAACCAGCATATAAGTAACAAATATACACAGGAGTTAATAACCTCCACCGTTTCAGTAACATTTATTGCTTTACGTAAGAACACTGGCCATCCTGTTCTATAAATATGCCAAAATCGCCTACGCAGTTATAGCTTTACAGTAATACCGCCTCGTTGGTCGAGTGGCTAGCGTACAATCCTAACTACACCGACCAACCGCGAGGCTCGGGTTCGACCCCCGACGGGGGCAGGCATTTGTGTGATGAACATTTAGATGTCTGCATTTCCGGGTCTGGGTGTTTATTAAATTTATTCTGGTATCTATTTAAGTATTTCTATGTACTAGTTTCGTTGACTAACACCCATAACACAAGCACATAATTTGCTTACTTTGGGGTTAGATTCAATTTGTGTTACTTGCCCAGGGATATTTATGTATTTATTATTATTTATATATTAATATAGGTAATATCAGACTTGGTTCTCTGATGATGACTTACCCATTCTTATAAATATAAGAGCACTAAACATAGAGAGAACGACCGGACAGAATACTCCCGCAAACGTGCCGACCTTCTTGATAGCAGGTCGTTCTGACCTGAACTCCCCAAACTCCACATATCCTAAAAACAAATATTAAAACAAATAATATTAAATACACAAAAATTACACATACACACATATCACCACGCCAAATCCCTTACGTGATAGACAGAGAATATCGAGAACCAAAATTCACGACCTGTGCAGAAATGCATAGCTTCCTCCCAATTCATCACTTATTTCACATAAACACTACTTTCTGACAATACCCAACTGTATACTGATTTGTCCATCCTTTTTTCACCTCAGTGTCTTCGGCTAGTCGTGGGTGCCCTGGTTGTACCTCTGCCTAACACTTCGGGGACTCAAGCGTGAAGATATTTTTTTTTCCTCAATTTTTTTTATACCATTGGCCTAACGGTATTCTTACTTTAACTATGTTAATACATAAACATCTGGAGAATTTTATGTTTGAATTATATATGTGCTTATCTTTGGAACCATTAGTCAGATTACAAAATCTCTTTATGTGTTATAGCTTAACTCTTACAGAAATTAGATCATAAGTCCGTATTATATCTTTAATGACCTTCATGACAGCATCAGTGCAGCATTGCATGACGCAATTAAATTCGCCAGAAAAAAGCAATTAATAAGTGACAAAGTTAGTGGGCGGAGGACCATGTGTAGTGTAATTAAAAAGTCCTTTAATTTTTTATTGATATCTTAGAAATAATTAGTTCTGCATTGTGTTGTATGTTCTTATTGTGTATGGCCTTATTTTTTTCTAGCTGGTTCTTTCCAAACGACTTTAAGTTAAAAATTCAGTAACTTATATTGATAGCGACATCAATTCTACAGATTTAACAATCTTAATAAGAAACACTCACATCCAATAAAATACAAAAAAAAAACAAGACTTCACTGTCCGTGGCCGAATCCCGTATTGGTTATAGCAGAGTCAAGAGATTTTCCATAAATTTAATTATTCCAGAAATAACCACACTAAAAAATACAATTTTAACAAACATACACTTTACATACTTTTCCAATAGTACTTTTCGTATTTGTATATTCAAAACAAAATTCAGCAAAAAAAATACATCACCAAACATTTTTTTATGCTAAATAAAAGATAAATTTGATTTAAAAAAAGTTACCAGAGCACTTGTCTATCATTTTTCACGTAATAACAATTGCTGCTTTGTTACACCGCTGATAACAAATAAACAGCTAGCATTTATTGTTGTAACCTTGATATTCTCTCAGAAAGTTACAACACTGCAGATCGAATTCTAGCTGATTGTAATTAGCATTACAAAAAACAAGATATTTAAAGTTTTTATACAGTTGGCCAACCTATTTACTTAGTTTCAGAAAAGTTGAAAAACTTATAAATAGTTACACAAGTGGGCAGTCTATATACTAGGGGTGGGCAAACTTTTTGACCACGGGCCGGTAAATTACAAAAAATCTAGTGGCGGGCCAGTAAATTAAAATACATCGTGAGACGGGCTGGTTAATTAAAACACCTAAAAAGAGCTGTAAATATAACGATTATAAATAAACGATTATATCTTTAGCAGAATAGACCATCTACCTTTCTGCCAGGCAGCTCATAAAAGGCGAGCATTGACTTAACGTCACTAACACCGTGACTTCTGACTAGGTGGCATAGTTTCGCAGCAACTCGCCCGGATTGGTACCACCGCCTTACCTACTCTTGCCGCCATAACGTCAGCGCTTGTCGTTACGTGTTCCGATTCAGAGGATAAAGTAGCTGGTAAACTACTAGGCCTGACCACTTGGGCTCAGATTGGTAACGCACCATTGGCACCTTTGGTGTCTCTAGGCAGTACCCGATCCAGCTATTTCGCCGCTCCGGGCAAAATAATATTTGCCGTTTTTTACTCATGCGTTATTCCATAGATAGTTTAATTTTAACCTATAATAAAAACTTTTAAAAAGACACCTTTTCCCCTCTGAAATTAATGAAATAAAATAAGTTTCGTTTAAGATATTTCTGCAAAAGTAAATTGGAAAACAGTTACTAAAATTTACAGAAACACTTGATTTCGCCGCCTCTCGTTTTTCCGCCCCGGGCAATTGCCCGGTTTGCCCCCCTCTAGATCGGGCACTGTCTCTAGGTGGCGTGAATGTCTTACCATCAGGAAATCCGTCTGCTTGTTTGCCTTTTAATATTATACAAAAAATTTAAAAAGACCTTTTTGTGACAAATTATACCAAGTGATCAAAACAAAAGAATTGTTTGTTATGGGTGTCTGTCGACAATAATTAATACATAGTAACTGGTATAAATTTAATAAACACACAAACCAAAAAATACATACATCCATGTTCAACACAAAAATGCTTAATCTTGAAGGCATTGTATTAATTAATAAATGGACTACCACTAGCCAGGAAAACTTTCTATAGGAGGCTTTATACTAATATTACTAGTACATAAAACTGTTATAGATATTTAACTTACCATCACCAGGCGGACTTGAAGCAGAATTTCCTCGACCTAATCGTAATCTTAGCTTGCTCATGAAACTTGGCGTATGGGCGGATTCATTTATTGCTGGTGAAAGTGGATCCAGAGTATCAGCCATGTCTTTTTTTACCCTGAAATAATATTTTATTTGTAAATATTTTCTCTCACATTGGATACATACATATCCTCACACCAAGTCCCTTGCGAGGTAGGCAGAGAATATCGAGTGCTAAACCACACAATCCTTGCAAACCTTCCTGGCTTCCTCACATTCATAACCCTTTTCATACAAACACGCCGGTTTCGGAAACTGTTGACACCGCCTTCGGATAACACCTAAGCAATTTGATTGTGAAATGTCAACCCAGGTCTCCCCGGGTACCTACATCCATCCACATTTGCATTGTCTATCTGCTTTGTTAATCTTGCATCAGCCATTCCTTGTACATGCTACATGTCAGAACCACTGGAGCATGCCTTTTCTCATTTTAACACTTTTTTTTATAGAAGAGGAGGCAAACGAGCAAGTGGGTCACCTGATGGAAAGTGATCACCTCCGCCCACGGACATCCGCAACAACAGGAGTATCACAGATGCGTATTGTCAACCTTTAAGGAATGAGTACGCTCTTTTCTTGAAGGTTCCTAAGTCATAATCGTTTGGGAATACCGCCCTCGGTAACTGATTCCACAAAGGTGTTATACGGGGTAAAAAATGACTTCGGAATCGCACATTTGTAGATCGCCACGCATCGATATGATGGGCATGATACCTTAAGCTCTGACGCGATGTCCGAAGGTGGAAATCAGCGGCTGGAATTAAACCAAACAACTACTCAAAGCATTCCCCATGATAGATGCGGTAGAGAACACTGGGTGACCCAACATCTCTACGCAACGCTAAGGAATCCAGCCGATTGGTAATTGCCCGGTCACTGACCATTCGAATTGCTTGACGTTGAATGCGGTCAAACGGAAGGAGCTGGTACTGTGGAGCCCCTGCCCAGAGTTGAGAACAGTACTCCATAATATGCCGAATTTGCGCTTTATACAGTTGTAAGCGATGGGTCGGCTTGAAATACTGTCTCGCTTTACTGAGCACACCAAGCTTTTTAGAGTCTATTTTTGCCTTCTCCTCCAGATGACCATGAAATTGAACATTACTCAAAATGTCAACGCCGAGTATACCAATGCAGGCTGTGGCAGAAAGGGAAACGCTCTCAAATCGAGGAAATGCGACAAAGGGAGTCTTTTTAGCGGAAAACGCGCAAACTTGTGTTTTGTTAGGGTTAAATTGGACAAGATTCTGCTGGCCCCAAAACGAAATTTCAGACTAAAAAATTGTCAATTTTAGACACAAGTTGGTTCCGGCTCTCGATCACATGTTCCCGCGATATATTATGTCGGCCAAAGTATAAGGCTTCCCCAGTAGTGTCGTCTGCATAGCAATGAGTGTCACTAATTTGCAACATGTCATTGATATGCAGAAGAAACAAAGTAGCATTTCCGCTTATGGCTAAGTGCCATCTTACAGGGACGACTAAATCAAGGCTGGGATTTGCCACCAACAAGCACTGAAAAGAACGGAATATAAAGTTCCATACCCTGCAGCACCACATCAGTGACACCATCAGCAACGATGTTTGGATCACCTAGCGAGAAGCAAATCTGCCTCCATGGGTAAGACATAAAAAAAGATCGCATCCCGTCCCAATCTGCTGACCTATAATGCCACACTCGACGTCGGCCCGATGGTGGTAGCCGCACACAGGGTGGAATGGACACTGCACTCATAAGCAGTGGTCAGAAGATCTAAGAGGGGCATCGACAGAGTCTTTATAGTTCTCTGGGTGAGAGGTCAGAAGAAGGTCTAACAGTTAAGGCGTATGATCTGGAATTCGCGTGGGCAAAGTCACCAGTTGCGTGAGATCATAGGACAGAGCAAAGTCGTGAACAGGGGGAGTGATTATGTATCTCAGTTGTCAACTCAAACTGTAAAAGTGTACATCAAATGACGTCATTTGTGTTTGCTATCTCTATTGTATTTATGTTGGTCACTGGAGATAGCAAATACAAAACACGTCATTTGACAGCGATTCGATGTACACTCATCCATTCTGAGTTACATAATGACCCCCTGATCTTCGCGCATGATCAGTGGAACGTGAACCAAGCCAATCAGCATGGTGGGCGTCAAAATCACCAAGAATCTCCGCGGATGGGATCTGCTCAGATACAAAATCGGAAGCCATTTGCATATGCTCAACGAGCCGGTCTGTCACGGCATTGCCGCTATGTGACCTGTACAGGCACGCGTAGACACGCGGATGGTCTGAGCAGTCAACGCGCAGCCAAAGAATAGACAGGTCTTTGCCTTCAAGATTGCCGAGGCGCCGGAAACAAATATCCTCTCTGACGAAAGCGCACACGCCAGCCCGAGGTATAAATGAATCTTCCAGTTTATACCCCCGGTAGGAGAGGAACGATGTGTCAGCCGGAGAAGATGTTTGCGTCTCAGTCAAAAAGAGCAAGGCTGGCTTCGCCGTCTCCAGGTGAAAGTGGACGGCGTTCAAGTTGGAGTGTATACCCCATATATAACATTGCAGAAATCCACAACGAGCGTGGAAGGCGGTCGCCGAAAGTTTTGTGCCCTGCTTGCCTCGAACATATTTAATTTTACGCGCAAATCGCCCCCCCCCCCCCCCCCCCCCCCCCCC
>NJDC01007864.1:12773-30442 GCA_002245475.1 Calephelis virginiensis | reverse complement strand
TATAATCCAAACTTTTATCATGTTTTTTACGAGTCCCTGTCTCATGCCAGTAGCTGCTCTGAAAGCACTGATGATGACACTAAAGATAATTAATCGCCCTCCTTTGAGATGAACATTATTTTTAGTTCTCATTGATGATTTTAATTTACACCTAATAATTGTTATAAAATTTGATATTAAACTATAAAGATTAAGTAGGAACATTCAGAAAAACACTTGTGCATTGTGTTGCTTTATTATGTTATTAGGAATAGGTAATTAAGATGTTTACTAAGTTTTTATTGTATTTTAAAAAGTTAAAATGAACTAGATGCGAACTGGCAAACCAATTTTATGAATCAGCCAGTTTGCGTCCACGGTGGTCGCGAACTTATCTTACTGTCTCTAACTTGATCCTTTATTTTTATATAAAAATATGTGTTAAGGATGGGGTTTTATTTTATTTTTACCATTATTATTACGATAATTAAAATTGCCAATTTGCGTCCACATAATTGTGGAAGTAGAAAAAGATATGGATGTCGAAATTTACCTGGACGAAAACTGGATGGATTATGCTAATACCAGTTTACGTGTACTTGTGTATTTAAATACTAAATCTTAAAACTGTTTTATAAAATTAAATCAGACAGTCATAGATAGGTGGTAGTCGGTAGAGTGCATTGTATCATCCCATCGGGACTAGTACCTACCACCACTCTGGAAGGGAACTACTGTTTCTGCCTTCTTCCATTAATACACAAGCAGCTATATAATAAATTTTAACTACATAAAGGCAAATATGTAAGTATATTCAGGCTCGTATCCCCCAAAGAAATTGACAAAGGTGCAACTAGGACAAAAATCATTCGCACAATGCGATAGACGCCAAACCTTGCCAACCGGGCACATATTCTATCCCGAGTGACGATATTTTCTCATTAGAAACGAATAAATATAAAGAGTATATGAAGAAGAAAAGAGGGAACACGACAGGTAAAAGAAGTTAGGAAAAAAATTGAAGGAATCTAAAAATTTTCGTAAAATGGACGTGCTAGATGTGAAATCTATAAAAGAAAATTTACTTATTACCTGCAGATCCAACAAAATCTACTAAAGATTTTAAAATGTCTGCATTCTAAAATTGAGATATTTTGAATAAAAACAGAAAAAAATGACCTAGTGGTGACCTGCCTGATATAAACAACCGATGATGTAATTTTGGGCTCCAAATCATCTGAGCTGCAAACAGTAATGAACTAATGAATGTTGATTGGAAAGAAAAAGGCGCACCTACATTTGAATACGAAATGAAACCAAAATAGCATATGAAAGAGATGTACCCAGAACGTATTCAAGAGTTTTAGTGGACGTAGTAGTGCTGGAATAAACAAATAAGTTTGTTTATCCCGGTAGTGCTTTTAGTAGGGATAGTTTGATTGAATCATTCGTAGCAGTGAGATCAGAGAAAGATTGGGATTTGAAAAAATGTTGGTACAATAAGTTGGTATGTGTAAGGGCATGTTCCGTTGGTTCATTCATGTTGTAAGTATGGCAGATGAAAGATAGCCAGTACAGACGTACATTGCGAATGTGGATAGATGTACTTAGTTACCGTGGAGACCTAAGTTGACATTCCATGGTCAATTTAACCCAGGGCCAACTCTTGTCACCACAGTCTCCACAACATTATGGAGACAAACCAGTCTCCATGAGCAGCTTTTTATATAAAAAAAGTAATTATTGTGAGGGAAACTGGTAACACTTGGTACTCGATATTCTCTGCAATACCAGTAAGAGACTAGGCGTGAACATATGTATTTTATAAAGAAATAATTAAAACCCAATATTTCTTTAAAACTTCTTAATAAAATCTCCCCTTAACCCCTTTACAAGTTGGTGGACGCAAACTGATCCATGGGTGGAAGCGATATGGATTTTGTGGACGCGAACTGGCTAAATCGCCTTATTTCGGTTATTTTATTTATTACCAATTAATCACTAGACATTTTGGCTAAAACTTAGCTTCATCTTAACATAGACTTTACTACGGATGGGTTTCAATATTAGTTAATTTATAACTAGATCTAGAACATTTTTATATTTTACCTCAAACCTGCAAACTCCACTAAGTGGATGCGATCCGGCTAAACGATCCTATCTATATTATGTTATATTACATGCGTGTTTCATTGAAATATTTTGAATGCAAAAAAAAAAGTGTATGTGCGATTTACACACGAAGGAAGTGAAACTTTAGTAAATCGACAAAAGAATGAGATGAATATATATTTGTGTCTCTTACCTGTCGTTTTTACGTTGCACACGTTTTGAAATTACGATTCTGGCAAGGCAAGGAAGGCAAAGAAGCAGACGGATTGCCTGATGGTAAGAAATTCACGTCGCCTAGAGACACCAAAGGTAGTAATGGTGCTTGGCAACGCACTGAGGCCAGGCTGTTAGGCCTCAAGCAAAGTAAGTTTACCGGCTACCTTACCTTTCGAACCGGAACACGACATGACGTTATGGCGGCAGGAATAGGTAAGGCGGTGGTACCAATCCGAGTCAGTCGCTGCGTAACTCAACCACCTAGTCAGATGTCACGGTGCTAGTGATGGCAAGCCTATGCTCGCCTTTTACGAACTGCCTGGCACAGGAAGGCTAATGGTCTATTTTGCAAAGGAGCCTGGACCAACGTGGGGAATAATGTGTAAAGATTAAAGCAAAATTTTAAGATCCTCATAAATTTATTTAAAATTATACCAAATTCACTTAGATATAAAGATATAAATTGGGATTTTGGTTGTCTGGAATTGGGCTGCCAGGTTCCAGAATAAGAGAAAGCAATCTATCTGCAACAGTATGTTTTCAAATTAGTAGTTTCTAAATCATAAGACCCGATTTATAACCTTTTCTATATTAATAATTTTAGCGGCTTTAACACAACGCAATATTTATTGAAGTTCTAGAACATAATCCTAATTGTCTGTAATAAATGATGGAACCACAAAATTATAGTACCTAATTCTGAATGCTTTAACTTCTACTGTTTTACTAATAAATAAAGAATAAAGAGTATACTAAGTTGATATTATGGACTGTATAACAATTTAGTAAAGACTATAATACCAGGTTGAATCTTGGAGTACTTTAATTAATAAAACAGCTAGTTTACAAAATTGTATTATTGGCAAGGCAGACCCAATTAGATAAACTAAAATTAACTTATTATAATGGAATAGGAATGCTATATTCGATCTAGAGACTCGAGCATAATGATACTGTTTCCTCTTATTACCTGAAAGTAAAAAACACTGTTGTTATGTCTTATTTCAAATATTATGTGTCATGACAATGAAAAATTCTCACAACAAGACACAGTGGTGGCATATAGGACTGTGTGACCACATTTACCCAGTATGTAGTATGTATATCACCGTTATATAACACAACAAATATTATAGTATCTTCACGCCCATATCCCCGAAGAGGTAGGCAGAGGTACAACCAGGGTACCCACGACTAGCCAAAGATACTAAGTCCCACAATGTGATAGGTGGCAAGCCTATCGCCAACCAGGCACATATTCTATCCCGAGCAACATTTTTTTTTTATTAGAAAATTGGAAAAACCCAATTTTCTTTTTGTTGCCCGACCTGGGAACCGCTAGACCACAGAGTCGATGATATTATAGTTGTGTTTTTGTCTCAAGGGTGGGTGTCAGACCTATTGTACAAGTGTACTGGCTACCCTACCTACACACATATGCTAGACCTATTTATAGACACTAAACAAGCAAATAGGTGAAATACATGGTCTTAGTGAAATTCCATTTTATGAACAATCATCACTGTCACAGCATATTGTTAAACGTTTGATGGTTTCAATACTTAATTACAAAATACTTTGCTACTATAAAACAAAGCCTTTTACTTACAGTCTGTCACTGTGCAAGATCTTTAAAAAAATGGATTTTGATGCTAATGCTTTAGTTTTTTTAATACATTCAAGAAAAATGTTAATATGTATAATAACATAGAAGTGGTGGGGAGTGGGGGCACTTAATAAATCACCAGTAGTAATCCTCGGAGTAGCTCCACACACAGTCTTAAATAATAATAATAACTTAGAAGTTTGTCTACCCAGGCGAAGCTGGGACAAACTGCAGGTATCAGTACGAAACGATTTTGAATTATTCAATATATAAATTAGTGTACTGTCTGGGATACTGGTTTAGCAGTTACTACTAACTGTAACTAGTAACTGCATACTATAACCTTAAACATAAAACACAACATTGTTATACAGTCGTGGTCAACTAATTAGGGACACTCTGTTTAAACCGAATTGTGAATTTATTTTTTATTTTCCAACGAGTCTAAACCATATTCCCTATCTCTTACATGTAAATATAATTAGTCGTTTATGTGACCAATTATACAAACAATAACAACTTCTTAAACATTAAACCTCTTTACAGTATAGCTGATAGATTATCCTAGTGCTATTTGTTCAAATAATGCTGGCTGGCCATTTAATTAGGGACACTGAGATATTGCGTTCTATTTTCAAAATTTGAATCTCAATACTTTTTTACTTCTTCTCTTATTGTTTCGTGGTAGTTTTGGCGGCAATTCCGATATTCACTTTAAGTTTTGAAAGATATTTTGAAGAAAAATGGGTAAAAATAAAAGTTGAGATCCAACAATACGAAAAATTATCATGAAGTTTGTTGTCGAGCATGGTTGGCCATACCGAAAGATAGCAGAATATTTAAACTGTTCAAAAACTATGGTACACAATGCAGTGCAACATGTCAGATGCAATAACACAGATTTAAATGTGCCCACAACAAAAAGATCGAGAGAAACAACTCCGCAAGAAGATAGAATGATAACCAGGTTAGCTAAGAAAGATCCGTTTCTAAGCTCTATTTTAATTAAACACGAGGTGTTTAGGACAGACAAAAGAGCTGGTGTCACAGCGAGGACCGTTCAACGACGTCTGGTAGAAGCAGGGTTGTTCAGAAGAGTGGCTCGCATAGTACTGTTGTTGAAGAAAGAACATAGAAATGCTTGTAAATATGGACATTGGACCTACGCCCAATGGCAACATGTATTATTCTCTGACGAGAGCAAGGTTAATTTGATTTCTTCAGATGGAAGGCAATACGTATGGCGTCCAGTAAAAGCAGAAATGAATCCAAGATTCACAAAAAAGCAGGTGAAACATAGCGGTGGAAACATTAAAATGTGGGGTTCATTTTCTGGACGTGGAGTGGGACCTGTGAGGAAAGTCCAGGGTAACTTAGACCAACATCAATACTAGGCAATATTGGAGGAAATGATGCTTCCCTATGCTGAGGAGCATCTCCCTATGGATGATCCATGTGGACGTTTCAGCATGATAACGACCCCAAAAATACCGCCCGTTCAGCCAAGTCGTTTCGTACTAGTCAGTCAGTATCGGTGTTAGATTGGCCAGCAAATAACCCGGACCTTAATCCAATCGAGCACCTTTGGCACAAAATCAAGAAAAAAGTACCCACTTATCTTACCACAACTTTAGATGAACTTAATGAAGCTTTTTGTGTGGCATGGGCAAACATTCCTGTCGAAAAAAATGCCATGAAACTAATGTCTATGCTACATCAGTGTCAAGCGGTAATTACTAACAAAGGTTTTGATACTGGGTACTGATTTTACATGTAATAAAATGGAGCTGTTAAATATATTATAATACTGCAGATTATTAGTCTTGTTTAACTCTATTTTTCACTATAGTTTACTGTCCTTAATTAAATGTCCAGTTACAGAATTATACCTTAAAATTGAATACATGTTCAACCTTTGATATTAAATACTTTTTTCTATTTATTTATTCTTTTATTTACAGCCATTTAAAGCATAATAATCGGACCAAATTATGCAGATAATAGTTACTGAGAAATCAATATGGTTTTATATTTGTATGTACATAACCGATTATTGTTCTTCACTAACTTGCATGTCTCTAATTAGTTGACCACGACTGTATATTGTCATTGTAATTTTGATTCCAGCAAGCCTTAACAGAATTCTAGATACAATCTCTTAGTTGATAAGTTTATGCTAGCCCCAAAATCTGTACAAGAGGTAGTTGCTCAATCTACATGGGCATCTAAACCAATAAGGGGTATGAATATAGTCCTTCAAGATATTATAATTTCACGTAGTACTCACAATTATGCTGAACTGGGCTTCAGTGTTGCATGTACTGTGGCATGCAACACTAGAGGTTTTTACAACCTCACCGGGCTTTGTGAAAGTGATAATATAACTGTGTGTTTCGAAAAAAAAAACCAAATGCAATTAACAAACTTGAAATGCAAGCCAATACACTTGTCCTGTACATGGTTGAAGCACATTTATACAATACTTAAATTAGGGAAAATGTTGCAGTAGCTATTGTGCAGATTGCAAAATAGGTATTACATTTTAAATACATACCACCATGCCGACATTGTTTCGAGATCCGTCTTTACATTCTTCTACGGACTCATCTAAAACAAGGTTCATGAATGGGTCAAAGCCGCGAAGGACGCCGGTAACCGCACGACCTGCATTTAGCTTTATTGAAAGCTTCTTGTCCATAAACCTGGAAAAATATTGTAAAAATTTAAACAATAATACAAAATTTAATGAAAACTTTATCCCACGATTAAACAAAACATTTAATTTGGTCTGTTAGGTTAGCCACAGCGCGGGTAGCTTTTTTGAACAATGACTAATGTAAATAAGAATCTTACTTTTTCAATTCTGGAGGATGAGCTTTCGACATTTTTAAATTTTTGAATTATATATGTACGTATATACGTCTTTTTTTGGATTTCAAGCTATTTTTTTACAAAATTGTAAAACAAGCAAACAGCAGACGCTTCACTTGACACTTTTGAGGTGGGTGAAGAACAGTGCTGCCAGTGGGGTCTAGTCAGAAATAACCTGAAATAGGTATATAAAAAGTATCCTTTTTGTTTGAAAAAGAACCTTTTATTTTTTCATGTAAAGGTATTAAAATTTAAAAGAATAAAATATTGGTTGTATTGACTTTTAAAAACATCGATGAGTATTCAAGCACACAAGCCCGAAATTCATGATTTTTTTTATTCAAATTGATACATACAAAATATGTTTTTTTTTGTTAGTAATTATAACGATGATGAGACTAAAATAATTATATAAGAAATTTAATAACGACTGAAGAGTACGTACGTACGTGAAAGAACGAATGAAGAAAGCACATCAGCATCTGAATTTTAAAATCAAATGTTTTTTCCTGCCTTTTTAAATGAAATTTTCGAAGATATTCTTTTGAAATAAAAATAGGTTTGTCAAAAAAAATAGAAACCTTCTCCATCATCATCAGCAACACCTATCCTTATTGTATTTTATTCTAGCATGCATTCATGCTTTCGATGGCTCAAATGTTGAGGCATTGTTTACAACCGCTTTGGTAGCCATCAAAGCTGCAATTGTGTCAGTATTAAGTTTGTTTCTGTGGTTTTATCAGTTTCAATTGGCTACAAACTCGTTCCACACATGCTTTGGAAAATGGCAAAACGAGCAAAACCATGATTAAATTCACAATCTTGTTTTGCTTCTTTGGCAAAGGTTTCTTAGTATGTACTACTGTCGCAATCATTGTTTATATTTCTCCTCTCCTCTTGATTTGAAGTCAACGACTCAGAAGAAATCAAGAATTTGTCCATTTGCTTAGGTTGAATTCATGTTATTTGTAGATCAAGTTAAAACCATGCCAAACATGAGCACCAATGACAAAGTCATGAAATTAAATAAATAAATATGCCTGGACAAGTCACAAAAATTGAATCCAACCCCAATGTAAGCATATTATATGCTTGTGTTATGGGTGTAAGTCAACGAGTCTAATATACAGAAATACTTAAATAGATACCAGAATAAATTTAATAAACACCCAGACCCGGAAAAGTAGACATCTAAATGTTCATCACACAAATGGGAATCCCGTCGGGAATCGGACCCAAGCCTCGCGGTTGCTCGATGTAGTTAGGCGTGTATACTAGCCACTGGACCAACGAGGCAGTCATCAAAAGAAATCAAACAAATAAAATTAATAAATCCACCATGTTATTAGTATCAAAGTAAGATGCCTAATGCAATACGTGCGCATAAGTCCTAGCTCCGTATTCACTTTAGTGTAAAACCTCAAATTGGACTCGATAGCATTCTCTATCTTACTCTGACATGTTATAAAGTAGTTAGTTAGAAAGATAAGAAGAACGTTTCCGATTGGAAAAAGACGTTTTTCTAATACTTAATTGCAAATACGGGTGCTGAACCTAACACCTACACCTAAATTATAGACTTAAATTTGACTGATAGAAATCGATACACTGGTGGGTGGATATTGTTTACGAAAAATCTCCCATAACTAATTGAGGAAACTTTAGATGAGGGAATACCTTTTATTTCATAATTATTGTGGAGTTAGGATTGTATAACACGGTCGTATTAATTGACACATAACTAGTATGGGAAGCCATTCCAGCGAAGCGTCCAATAAATGTGACCAAGTAGTATGTATGCGTACAACGCAGCCAATTTATCTTGTCGCATCGCTAGCGTGCGAGGTCCTTTTTATTTTGTATTCAAAAATACAAAATGCAAACACAAAACTTTGGGTGATAAGACAACAAAGAATCGGGCGGGTGCTACGTCTACGTCATGTATAAACTAACACGAATGTATTCGATCCGATCCGACTGATCGAGCGAGATACGAGTGGTGTAAGTGTGAAAGAGTAAACGTGTTTTCATTAGAGCTCTACTGCTGTGGCCTGTGAGTACTGCTGACGAAGCTTGCCAACATGAAAAATTCAAAAATGAGCCTTCTGTTTTACGTCGCTTTCGTGTAAAGAATTAAAAATTAATTCTTTAAATTCTGAAAAATCACCTAAAAGGAACCTTTTCCGAAGTCACCTAAAAGGTTACATAAGTAATCTTCTGGCAACACTGGTGGAGAATAGACAATTTATTTATTTTTAATATCTGATAATGTCAAGGACAATCATTGCCACAAAACAACATCTAATTTTTGTCTATGAATCAACAAGTAAAATTCCGAAATAACTATTTTAAATTTATCTAACCATATCTAACGTCAATAGAAAAATATTTTTTATCTAATCTCCCTATATTATGTTTTGTGTAAGTAAAATGGCAAATCAAAAATACCTGTCTAAGCAAAACCTCTTTATACATTAAAAAAAAACTCTAAATATGCTACGAGTACATAATAAATCCTCAATACATTTTTAAAATTTAGGCTTAAATAGCTCAATCCGTGAACTTCGTATCGCTTAACATATCTACTCACTCAGTTTGTATATGGGAAAAATGATTTTTTTTTCCTTTTTTCTCCATGTCTTCTTTTTATAACTACAATCGACTAAACAACAATTACTAACACAAAAAAAAGAATTATCAAAATTGCCCCATTTGTTGGGCGTGATGCGATGCGTACGTGAAATGGGGATTAATTTTTGTATAAATAGATATTACAAAATAAAATTATTTATAAATTACTGTTAAAACTAAATTTAATTTAACTAAATATTACAATATTCAATCTGTTATAGATCAAATACTAATCACAGTTCAAATACTATATTATAGGACTGTGGTGATAGCGAGACAAATTTTTGGCATCAAGTAAATATGAAGTAGATATCTATCACATTAAAAATATAGAACTATAAAATATCAGAAACTATTTAATTTACTCGATCAAAATCAGTACCTATTCTATTAGCTTTTTTGAAAAAATAATAACATTTTATTGTTTATGGTACTAACACATTTATGTTGCTAGTTATAAAAATTCAAGTCACGCGCTTTTCGGCCAAAGTGAGATGGTTTCTGTTAATAAGTTGTTTTGTTAATGTGAGCTGCATTTTTCAATAAGTAGCATTATAGTCATTCCTATCTCGTATGTATGTCTATGTTATAATCAACAATAGCAACAAGTAGACAGCAGCTGGGAGGATGGATGCTGTAAAGATATTTGTCTTAAACTATAAATATCCTCACTTTGTTTTCTAAATAAGTATTTGTAATGTTCGGCTAAAACGCAGGTTGTAGTGAAAAGTTCGTGTTAGTGTTTTTGTTATTATAATGGATGAATCCGGAATTGACATGGGTTATGATCTTGCCTCACTTCTTACGAACGATTTTAATATTGATCAGAAGATTTTGGACGAGATGAATGCTTCTCAACACCATCAGGATTTCATGTTCTATGAATTGAAATCAAAAGCAGTCCCAGTCACTGAAAGGTAAGTTTATATAGACTTATTTCACCAACACTGTATTCTTTTTTGCGTATGATTATTATGAATATTTTTAGCACATATTTACTATACGTATGAGGAACAATTTCACTGAATAAGAACGTCCGCGACCCTGAAATTGTCTTGGCAAACATTACTGTTTCGATGCTTACATCCGAAATTCTCTTTACTCCTGCAAATTTTCGTAAACCACTTTCATTTGTCTATGAACTTCAATACCAAACACACATTATTACACATTAATTAAAATACTAATAAACTGAATTCAACTTTTTCATTAAGTAATGGTGCATTGAAAAATTGAAACTATAGATATGTGCCTTGTATATACCTACTGCAAAAAATACACGCTACGCATTTTTGATTTTAGATTAGAACAACCCTATTCATTCTAAGGGCGGCAACCCTCATCCCTACTCTATTTTGTCTATGATGAAGATCCTGTTGAAAAAAAATTTTGCGTGAAGAAATCCAAGTTTAGAAGTTTTAAATAAATGAATAGAAAACAAGAAGTTTTATTTTTGTTGATTATTAAATGATTGATAGTTTAGTGCTACTTTCGAAGTTGACCTCCTTTTCGTGTTTTTAGTAAAGTACGTAGCGTGGTTAGGTGCATCTTGAAACTAAGTCCCAATAACTTTTACGTCTTAGGTACCTAGGTATATGATTATAGACTTATGAAATAAGATGATATTTAAATACCTACGTTAAAATTATAATCATATCGTAAAGGTTAAAGGTTACTATGATTAAATATTAGATATAGGTACATACTCAAAAGTTTTCCCTAAAATGATTAGGTACTTAGGTACCTAGTTTATATGTACAATAACGTACCTACGACTTTTAATAACAATTGAAGGTATATATAATAGAAAAAGTTATGGATAAGTTATAACTCCGAATTTTCTAAAAAGCTGTTAAAGTTAAAATAATATTTTTTCATCCGACTGCAAAAGAGGGTTATTTTTTAAGAGTATAACATGTTAATGTTGATATCCTTGTCGTTTTGTATCGTGTGATAAATTTCGTGGGTTAAATAGTAGTATCGACTTTATCATGCAGTTACTCTAAGGTCACAAAATTCTTTTTAACTAAATTAAAGAGAATTTTGAAAGTAGAAATTAATTTAGGTTTCGCTTAACCAATGGAGATCGGACATGGTTTAATTCTTCAGAACCATAATTTTCAGAAATTGGTAATAAGTTCAAGTTTTTAGGAGTATGAAATATACCGACTCACAAGGAAAAAGAAATGTTGCATTTCACAAAACGAATACTATATTCGCCTGATATGTTATGATACCTACCTACTTATTAATGGCGGAGAAACCCTGGATTAAATTTGCATACAACAGAGAGCAATGGAGGAAATTGAAGAAGGCCTATACTAAGAGGTTCAAATTCTACTAATATTATAAATGCCAAAATTTGTAAGAATGGATAAATGTTTGTTATTCTTTCCCGCAAAAACTACTTAAGGGATTTAGATGAAACTCGATAGGTTTAGAGTATATACATCGGAATAACACATGGATACGATTACTAAAAATAAATAATTTGGTACGTGGTCGACGCCGCGAGTGAAAGTTACAATAAAGTATTTTTCTATAAATTTTAAAGAAAAAAAAAATTCGCCCCAGACAGGATTTGAACCTGTAACCTTTCGTCTCAAGCCGACGAATGCTCTAACCAATTGAGCTACTGAGGATTCAAGTCCCGTGGCGAAATTTTTAATTCCTTTCTAACCCGTTAACGCGGGTAGTTATGTCCCAAGCACAGGGCAAGTGCTAAAATAAAAAATACAATAAAGTAATCAAAAAAAGTACTACTAGCATAACATCATAATAATAAAAAAAAATATCTCTGGACAAATTACTCAATTTTTTCTAGCCCTAAATGAGCAAGTGTATACCATAAGTATACCTACAAATGTACCCCAAAAAATACGTACATCTCGATGTTCATCGCCCAAATACCCCGTTGGAAATCGAACCTACATATCTTAATGCTAAGTACGTTACTGTGTAGGCAGAGTATCGAGTGCTAAATATCATGACCCTTGCATTTCTGCCTGGCTTCTTCCACATTCATTACCCTTTTCATACAAACACGCCGGTTTCGGAGACTATTGGCGCCACCCTCGGACAAAATCAGAGCAACTTGATGCTGAAATATCAAACTTGGTCTTCCCAGGTACCTACCCATATCCACGTTCGCATTGTTTATCTGTTTTGTCAATCTTTTATCTATCATTTTTTCCACGTGAAGGAACAAACGAAGCTTTTCTCATATTTACAGCAACACTTTCTTTCAATCCCACTTTTTCTCGAACCTCGTGGTAAGAAATACAAAGATTAAGTATTTATATAATGTTTATTGCCCCGGGCTATAGTGTGAATGCTTAAGGGGAAAGTAAGATAGAGTTATCTTATTATCGTGATTTTGCTACATGTACCTAGACCGCGGTGTTAAAGAAAAACAGTTATCCCATGGGAACGTTTTCGGATATAGGGATAAAAAGTAGCCTATGTCATCCGCTAATCTCGTAACTATCTCCCCAGACTAAAACTATATTTATAATTAAACTTTGATAGCCTCTGTAGTTTATTGTCCATTGATCGCGTTGACCACATAAGTTCCCGGGTTCGATACCCGGGTTGGATAACTCCAAACGTGTTATTAAATTTTCTAAAAAATAAACAAAACTCGTGATTCAATAAGCGCCTGCTTGGTGATAGGTTTGCCTATTACGACCTATAATTGACCGTCTCGTCACAGTTTACTGTAAACAAGGTACTAAGTGTCGTTCAGTGTGAAATATCGTCAGCCATGAACCATGATGTTATCTCTCACCATCACGCGTGCCATTTGCTTGTTCGCTATCTTATTACATATACAAGCCTATTAGTAGTGGTAGCAGTAGTATTGGCCTGGTACGATACCGGTAACAGAGGTGTTGCCTGTACTTACTGTTCATACCGGTACCAGGCAGTATATTATTATTTATCTCGCCTCTGTGGTCTAGCGGTCCGTCATCGGACTTGACTTCTTGAGTTCTCGGGCTCGATCTCCGGATCAGGCAACAAAAAAATTAGAAAATATATAATAAAAATAACGTTGCCCGGGATTGGATATGTGCCCGGTTAGCGATAGGCTTGCTACCTGTCACATTGTGGGACTTAGTGTCTTCGGCTAGTCGTCAGTGCCCTGGTTGTGCCTCTACCTACGGCTCCGGGGATATGGGCGTGAAGATACTTATTTAACTGATAATTCTTCGGTATTCTCCATTCCTACATAACTGATTTATTGATACAGAAGTTTTCTTAACTAAACTGATTAGGTAGGATAATGTAGGTACCTAACGATTTTTATTAACAATTAAAGGTGTATATAATAGAAAAGGTTATGGATAAGTTATAACTCCGAATTTCCTAAAAAGTGGTAGTGGTATTGGTGCGCGTCTACATTTTTTTAAACTACCACCAGATCGGAACGCGGTCATACACTGAGAAAATCCGGCGAAAGAAACTCAGCGGGATTGTCTTTTTTCAATAATAATAGTTACAATATAAAATAGATTTTTTTTAAAGATATAAATTACAATCTTACTCAAGTCGCTACTCAAGTTATGATAACATTTTTTATCTTACTGCAAAAGAGGGTTATGCATTCCGAGTATAACAAGAAATATAAAAATAGGCAACGTCGCATTGTTTTTAACGAGTACCTACCTTAATTAGGTGGGTACAGGTAAATATCGGTATTAGTACAGGTACCTACTTGCTGGGTATAGCTGACAGTGTCGGTACCGGGATGTTATCGGTGTTAATGAGTACAGGTACTTGGAAGCGGTATCCATTTATCGATATATCAAGTATAGCTAAGTGGAAGTACCTACAGAACTAAGGGTTGAAGTACAGAACTTAAATATCGATTGATTAAATACCTACTGCTCGGTGGTGAATTATTATAAGACTTGAATTTCGTTGATTTCCTTAATCTAAAATAAAAATACATAAGACTAAAAAGTTCCAAAGAGTTTATAATTAAAATGTATTACAAAAGGGTTCTTAACTTTATAAAACCCGGCATCGCATTGGAGACTGGGTCAAATATATCAATCTTTTAATCAGTCAATATTAATTTATTTATTTAATAATTCGACATTATCGATACAAAAATGTTGACTTACCTACGAGTAGTAATAGATTTTTTATCTATATATACTAGCTATTCTGGCGAACCTCGTTCCGCCCGTACAGTTTGTATGGGAATAATTAAAATGTCGTTTTTCCTAGTTTCCTCGCTGTTTTACGGGATAAAATGTAACCCATGTCCTTCTCCCGGTTCTAAGCTACCTCTCCATCAATTTTCAGCCTAATCGCTTTAAACTCTCACGACTTTCTTTTATATAGAAATATATAGATGATTCATCTTTCATAATTTGTCGTATTTTCATTGTTTTTAAGGTGAGTTCTTCTATTTAAGGCGAAGACAAATCCAACGAATCAAAAACCATGAAAATTGGTCCAGCAGATCACGAGTTTTATGCAAAGAGTATACAATTACTACGTAATAAGAGGCGGTACTTCCATAGATACATAGCAAACCCGAATTTGTATAAAGTTTACTTGAAAAATTATAACCCGTATAATTTGAAAGTAAGTCTAAAGGCATTCATATAAAAGGCAACTAGTTTCATATGATTTGGGCGAATAAAAAACATAGCAAACTTATTTTTTTTATTTTTTTATATGAAAGTTGCGCCAAACTGGTTTTATGTGTTGTAACAAACCGTATATAACTACTAGCGGCCCGGTACGTGCTTCGCTACGTATATAACCGCATGAATGACATAACACAAGAAAGCAAAAAAATAACTGAAACTAAAAGTTTCAATATGACAACACAATCTCCATCTGACAAAAATTCCAATTTCACAGAAAAATAACCATTAGGTATTAACCATTCACCACCATTTATTGAATTCATTTGTTACAAAAAAAAATGGTTGCCTGTAAAGTCGGTTTTACGGGCGAAGATTTTACGTGACAACGGTTTCTCGGTAGAATATTTATTGATATGAATATTATTAAATTGGACAATAGAAACAAGGAATTGTATGAAAATAAGAATTGCACAAATTTTAACTATAGAAATATATTTTGTATAAACATTGTACCGGTCCGGCGGGCCTCTCTCTCGTTCGGTGACTCATCGTAACAGACGTGAGCGGGCGTTACACTTTTTCAAGAGTGACTCCAAGCCACAACCTAATTTAAGACGTTTTCACGTCAAAATGTTATAAATGGAGAACTGCTCCACCGATTTTCTGCAAAGTTCACATAAACCGTCTACTAAATAGTCCGAACAAAGCAGAAACATTTGGTTTGGATAGGTGAGCCCATTCTTGAGTCAAAAATTACAACGAAATGTGGCATTGATTTTTATAGTATATACGAGATATATATTTATAACTCAGGAACGGCTAAATTGATTTGGCTGACAATTATTGGGAAGGTAGTAACCAGGAGACGGACATAGGATGCCTTTTATCCCTTCCAATTGCGAGGAAACCAGATAACCACATTTTATTTTTTCCGTACAAGCAAAAAGGGTGGAATGATGTTCGCCCGAAAAGTTAGTGAAAAAATTATAAAAGATATGAAGTAGGTACTTGAGGAATTTACGAGTACATACATACAAAGATTTAAAATCTTTGTTTGAGGTAAAGCGAAAGAAAAGTTATGTTTTATATGAAAAATGATAACGTAATAATTTTAGCAATAACACAAATTTAAGTTATTATCAGCAAGAAGCTACAGCAGTGTTTTGGTCTAGTCATAAATGATAAAACGAAAAGGAAACCGATAAGAAGCCGTTCATAAATTACATATGGCTAATCTTATTATAGGACTTCTTATTTTATGTACAGGTTGAGGTGGGATGGATATTATTGCTAAAATCGTTCTAAACCATATGTGCATAAACTATTTGCACCAATGCACAAAACTATTTTAATACCTATTTCTCTTTGTATCGCAAAGGTTTTCTGTGCATCATTCATAATAACATAATTAATAATATATTTTTATTGATGTCCAAGTAATAACATCTTTCATTCATTCGTCCAGCCATAGACATAGAGATTTTTGATTATGTTTAATGAGGAAATGATATAGAATTTATTTGGTGATCACATTGACCTTTATATTATATTCCTATTTGTAATCATTAAAAATATCTCTTGCGAAATATAGAGGATTTTCGTAATATCAAAAATCATGGTTAAGTCAAGCAAATAAGTCATAGGCACAAATTATAAAGTATTAGGCATGTTTTATTTTCCTACCATTGGGATTGGAATTTCTTTTACAAATTAATAAGACAAATTTTGGGGTTTACCCTATCTTGTATACAAATAATATTTAAAATCAGACACTACAAAAAAATATGCGCGATCTACAATCAGCCAGTGAAAAATCAGTAAGTCATCACCTGTTTTTGTTCAAGTATGATTACATTTCTTTCAAAATTATAATGGGAAATCTGCAGGGGTTGTAGCCCCTGTAGTAGTACCTATAAGTACCTAACTACAATAAAAAAATTATAACGGTATTCGGCCCACTATAAAAAGTTATATGTAGCTAACATAAGAATTGAGAACATCTTTGATTTTTCATTTTTAGTTAGTCAAATGTCAAAACGTTGTACCTTATTGAAAAGCATGAGTCTTTCGAATCGCGATAATTTTTATGTGCACATTTTATATTAGACTAGCTGTTTCGGTGAACTTCGTTCCCCCCCGTTCAGTTTGTATGGAAGAAATTAAAATGTTGTTTTTCCTAGTTTCCGCGCTGTTGTACGGAATAAAATGTACTATGTCCTTCTCTTGGTTCTAAGCTACCTCCCCATCAATTTTCAGCCTAATCAGTTTAACTATGTATGACTGTCTTTTAGATATAGGTGATTTATCTTTCATAATTGTGTATTCGTCGAGTTTTCATTGTTTTTAAGGTGTATTCTGCTATTCGAGGCGGAGACAAATATAATGAATCGATAACCATGAAAATTAGTTTTGGCGCCATCGAGAGAAAAGATGGTCGAAGTTTTTTCATAATT
Organism: Calephelis virginiensis; assembly: GCA_002245475.1. NCBI lineage: Eukaryota > Metazoa > Arthropoda > Insecta > Lepidoptera > Riodinidae > Calephelis > Calephelis virginiensis. Next base: position 12,971 of record NJDC01007864.1, on the reverse strand, counting down.
ATTGATATTCGTGTTTATATTGAGTGAAATTAGTCAATTTTGTTCAGTGAAAGTACAAAAATGAAATAATCATGAAGATCATGCTTTCGCGTGAAAAAGAGCTTGCGTAATGAGGCTACCGCTTTACTTTAAAAGACTTTGACATGGCTTATTGACGACATATAACTTATGACTGATTATAATTGAATCCCGATTTTG